>ML435395.1:180026-319794 GCA_005239525.1 Nicotiana knightiana | reverse complement strand
AGCTTCTTCACCGGCCTTATCTAAAGCTATGAATTCAGATTCCATTGTAGAACGGGCGATGCACGTTTGTTTGGATGATTTCCAAGACACTGCTCCACCCCCAATTGTGAAAACATATCCACTCGTGGATTTAACTTCAGATGATCCGTTGATCCAATTTGCATCACTATATCCCTCGATCACGGATGGATATTTGTTATAATGCAAAGCATAGTTTTGGGTATGTTTCAGATACCCCAAAACTCGTTTCATTTCCATCCAATGTATGTGATTGGAATTACTTGTAAATCGACTCAGTTTGCTAATAGAACATGCTATATTTGGTCGCGTACAATTCATTATATACATCAAGCTTCCCAACACTCTTGCATAGTCCAGTTGTGAGTCATTTTCACCTTCATTCTTTTGAAGTGCATAACTCACGTCAATTGGAGTCTTGGAAATTTCGAAATCCAAATACTTGAATTTGTCAAGTACCTTTTCAATGTAGTGAGACTGTTATAATGCTAGATTTTGTGGAGTCTTGTGAATTCTGATTCCTAAGATCAAACAGCAACTCCTAAGTCTTTCATGTCGAATTTGCTAGCCAACATGAGCTTTGTAGCATTTATATCTGACATGCTTTTGCTCATTATCAACATGTCATCAACATACAAAAAAACAATGACTTCATTACCTGGAGTGTTTTTAATGTAAACACATTTATCGCACTCGTTGATTTTAAACCCACTTGCCAACATTTTTTTATCAAATTTGGCATGCCATTGTTTGGGTGCTTGTTTAAGTCCATAAAGCGACTTAACAAGTTTGCACACTTTATTTTCTTTACCAGGAACCACAAAACCCTCAGGTTGTTCCATGTAAATTTCTTCCTCCAATTCTCCATTTAAGAAAGTTGTTTTAACATCCATTTGATGGATTTCAAAACCATACACGGTCGCTAACGCCACAAACATCCTAATAGATGTTATCCTCTTTACTGGTGAGTAAGTGTCAAAGTAATCAAGGCCTTCATTTTGTCTATAACCTTTGACAACAAGTCTTGCCTTATATTTGTCAATAGTGCCATCAGCTTTCATTTTCCGTTTAAAGATCCATTTCGAACCTAAAGGCTTATTTCCAGGAGGAAGATCAACCAATTCCCATGTATGGTTATCCAAAATTGATTGAATCTCACTATTGACTGCCTCTTTCCAAAATGTTGAATTAGAAGACGACATAGCTGCTTTAAAAGTTTGAGGATCATTTTCAAGCAAGAATGTCACAAAATCTGGTCCAAATGAAGCAGATGTTCTTTGACGTTTGCTACGCCTTGGATCTTCTACACTTGGAGTATTTTCCTTTGGTTCTTCCCGAGGTCGTTTAGGTCTTTCACTTAACGACTCGTATTCAGTTTTATAAGGATAAATGCTTTCAAAGAATTCAGCATTAAATGATTCCATTGCCGTATTAACATGAATCTCGGGATTATCGGATTTATGGACCAAAAACCGACATGCTTTACTGTTTGTAGCATATCCAATGAAAACGCAATCTACTATTTTTGGTCCGATTTTAACCCTTTTAGGTAAAGGAACTTGTACCTTTGCTAGACACCCCCACACTTTGAAATATTTCAAGTTAGGTTTTCTTCCTTTCCATTTTTCATATGGAATAGATTGCGTTTTGCTGTGGGGTACTCTGTTGAGTATTCGGTTAGCTGTAAGGATAGCTTCCCCCCACAAACTCTGCGGTAATCCGGAACTTATTAATAAAGAATTCATCATTTCCTTTAATGTCCGATTTTTCCTTTCCGCAATTCCGTTGGATTGAGGTGTGTAAGGTGCAGTAGTTTGATGGATAATTCCATATTCCGAACATATTTCTGCAAACGGAGATTCATATTCTCCACCTCTATCACTTCTAATCATTTTGATCTTTTTATTCAATTGATTCTCTACTTCATTCTTGTATTGCTTAAATGCTTCAATTGCTTCATCCTTACTATTAAGCAAATAAACATAACAATATCGAGTGCAGTCGTCAATAAAAGTAATAAAATACTTTTTCCCACCTCGAGATGGTGTCGACTTCATATCGCAAATGTCAGTATGAATTAAGTCTAAAGGATTTGAATTCCTTTCAACAGACTTATAAGGATGTTTTACAAACTTAGATTCAACACATATTTGACATTTCGATTTATTACACTCGAATTTAGGCAATACTTCTAAATTAATTAACTTTCACAAGGTTTTATAATTGGGCATGCCTAAACGAATATGCCATAAATCATTTGACTCCAACAAATAAGAAGAAGCTGAAATTTTATTCATACTATCAACAACCATTACATTGAGTTTGAAAAGGCCCTCCGTGAGGTAGCCTTTTCCAACATACATTTCATTCTTGCTCACAACAACTTTATCAGAAACAAATACACATTTGAATCCATTCTTCACAAGTAAAGAAGTAGAAACTAAATTCTTCCTAATAGTAGGAACATGAAGAACGTTGTTGAGCGTTAACACCTTGCCGGAAGTCATCTTTAGGAAAATCTTCCCATAACCTTCAATCTTGGATGTTGAGTTATTTCCCATGGAAATCTCTTCTTCGGGACCAGCAGTAGAGTAAGTCGCAAATGCTTCTTTGACAGCACAAACATGTCGAGTGGCTCCGGAGTCAATCCACCACTCCTTAGGATTTCCAACTAAGTTGCATTCCGAAAGCATTGCACAAAGATCATCAATGTCATCATTCTTCTCCGCTATGTTGGCATGTCTCTTCTTCTTATCCTTTCTCGGGAAGCGACAATCAGGGGCTTTGTGACCAACTCTTCCACAACTGTGGCAGTTGCCCTTGAATTTCTTTTTGTTCTGTTCCTTAGTCTGTCCAGAAGATCTCTTCCTCTTCTTACTTTTTGGAGCAGTTTCTTCAACGATATTAGCTCCCATGATCGTTGAATTTCCACGAGACTTCTTCTCGGCTGTTTTGTTGTCTTCCTCAATCTTGAGACGAATCACAAGATCTTCCAACTTCATTTCTTTGCGCTTGTGCTTGAGATAGTTCTTGAAATCTCTCCACGAAGGAGGCAACTTTTCAATCATTGCAGCCACTTGAAATGCTTCATTCACGATCATACCTTCAGCAATAAGGTCATGAAAAATAAGTTGAAGTTCCTGAACTTGGGTGCCCATAGTTTTGTTGTCTATCATTTTATAGTCTAAAAACTTAGCAACCACGAACTTCTTCAAGCACGCATCTTCTGTCTTGTACTTCTTCTCAAGTGCGTCCCATAATTCTTTCGAAGTATTTATCACACTGTACACATTGTACAAGTCATCCTCTAAAGAACTTAAAATATAGCCTTTGCAAAGAAAATCTGTCTGCTTCCACGCCTCAATAATCATGAACTCTTCATTGTCCGGCATGTCCGCAGCAGGTACTGGAGGCTCTTCACTAGTGAATTTCTGCATACCAAGTGTGGTAAGCCAGAAGAACTCCCTTTGTTGTCATCCTTTGAAGTTGGCTCCACAAAATTTCCCCGGTTTTTCTACCGGTGGAGCAGCCATCCGGCTCGATGAGGCTATCGTCGCTGCCGCAACAGTAGCAGAAGAATTTTCGTTATCAATTTCCATTTCTCATTGTCAACAACAGAAGAGTTCAATCAATGGCAAAACCAGAACAGTAAACAATATTGTAATCAACAATAAACAGTATGTATAATAAATAAAAACCGAAGTTTTTATATACTGTTTCACAGAAAACGATGAAGTTTTTATGTTCTTCAAATCGTTTTCTGAATTTCAAAACTCTGATGAAGTTTTTATATCTTCAAATCAGAATAATAAAATTCAGACGGAGTAGAAAACCCACAGGTTTTAATCTCCACAAACAGAATACAGAAAATAAAAATTTAATTTCCTTAAGATTGTTATTAATCTGCATTGCTGTAAAATAAAACAATAATAATTTCTGAAAAATACAGGAACAGTAAGAAACCTCACTAGCGCGAGCTCTAGCGCGGGATTAGCGCGGCCGCGCTAGTGGAATATACCAGGGACAGTGAGAAACCTGACTAGCGCGACCACTAGCGCGTGCTGAGCGCGGGCGCGCTAGTCCAGGCGTCCTTAGTTTTTTCTATGAAAAATAATATAAGAATAAATCGAGCCCACTGAATACACAGTGTGTCCTTAAGGAAATTATTCTCCTCAAGTACCCGAGGTGTTGGAATATATCCTCCCAGAATAGAACGATTTAACTCACCGATGTGTTGGTACCAAAAACGCCGGTGAACAGCGAACCACTCGAAGGCTGTAAAACACACTGGATATTTTGTGCAGAAGAAGAAGAAGAAGAAGAAAATGGGTCGGACCGGACCGGGTCGTGGATCGCGGGTCATTCCGGATTCGAAATTAATTAAATTAATTAATTAAATAATTTGAAAAGAATTTTGTCCAAAAAAATTAATCAATCAATCTTTGACGAAGTTGAAGCCGAGCGACGACGACGACGGCGCGAGGCTTGCCTTCTTCTCAACTCTTAAGAGCTAGAAGAAGAGCTTCTCTATATATACACATAGATTTTCTTTCTTTCTTCCAACGAGGTACAAAGTGCACTAATTCAAAATTTCACTTCCCTCCGATTTTTTTCTCACCATTTTTCATTCACTCTCTTAAGTTAAACTAAACTTAAAATTAAGTTACACTAAGCTTAAAGACCAACATGTATCACGCGAGAACTAACGAATCTACCCCAAGCTCTTGCTAATTCAATCATACATGAACAATTAATACTCAAAGGGCGTTCAGTAGTTCCCCAGTAAACTTTAACTATCATCAGTGTTTCTCAAGTTAAAATTATCATTTATAAATTCATGTTTTATCTTTTACTGTTGAAGTACGACTTACTGGATTAAGATTGTTGTAGAAGTCCAGAACTATGTCTCGATTGTAATCTCTAGGGCACTGAACAAAATACCTCCAACCAAAAGCAGCAATTGTTTGTAACGTTTCCGGTGCCTTTAAATCAGCAGAAGGGAAAAGCATCATCTCATATTCTTCAACCACTGTTCGATTTGTCTCTCTAAGTCTCCATGATGCCGGGTCAAGGATCTCCCTTCTAGAGTTATTGAAACTATTTGAAAGAGTTACTTGTGCAAGATGCATTTTTTTCTTTTTTTGGTGAAAATCAAGTATCTAACCAGATGGGTGTATTTGGAAAATTGAACAGAGAAGAAAGAAAAGGGTCCAAAGATAACGAAAGTCGTTGAAGATAAGAAAAAGAGAAGAAAGAATTTTTTTGTTTTTGATTAGGTGATAGCCATTGCTAAGAAATAACAGAGATGGATGGTGGATACTGTACAATGGTGGTTGGGGCTGAAGCAAGAGAAACGAAGGATTTTTTTTCACTGTTGGGAATGTTGTTTAGTTTTGAGAGAGATATATGTGAGGTAAAAATAACTTTGTACACCTATTATTTATTTACAATCTCTTACTTTTTAGATTCTTTTACCAACACACCATAACAAGATTAGTTTGTTGTTTTGATAAGTTTCACTCTTCTTCTTTTTTTTCATTAAAGCTTGATATTTTGAACAGATTTTTATCTTTCTTTTTCTTTTTTTTACTTTTCTTTTTTTAGCTATTTAATAACAACTTGCTGAAAGTTACATAAACATACAAAAATAGAAAAATCTCTTATTTACTTAGTAAATTAAAATAATAACCAACATAAAGGAAGAAAATCTTTTTTTTTTCTCTTTACTTTGTGACTAATACTTACATTACAACTAGTATAGAGTATATATACATTATATTTTTAATTAATTCTCTCTCTCTCTCTCTATATATATATATATACACACAAAATTAAGAAGACCAAATAAGAGAATAGTTTTGAGTTTAATAGCGTCAACTCGACTTATGATATATGTATACACACAAGCAAGCGCGCACACACACATTCATGTATGTATTTCAATGGCATCATAAGGGGTTACTTCAGTTATGACGTACAGTCATATCCAGCGTGACTTGAACTTTCCTGGAAATAATCTCAACCGACGATCTCCAACTTTATTATAACAATATTATAACATCCAACCGACAATATTATAACATAACACTATCTCCAACTTTAAAGTTTTTATGGCGAATGAGCTTGTTATGCCAGTTTTTTATTTTTTCTTTGTACAATTTAGCATTTTCATATGTTGTACATTTGAAACTCTTCCAACTCATCAAACTGCAATGGACGATTTTTTTTCCTGCATCTGGCAAGTTTAAATTTAATAGTTTTATAGCTAATATGTTTTATGTTCTAACTCTACAGGTAAATGACAAAATTTTTCAAAAATTAGTCTATAAGGAGATGTGCCTATTGGAGTTTTGAAAGTAGTTCGGTAAGCCCACAAAGCGTCATCTAATTTTAGAGACTAGTTTTTTCGGGAAGATCCAGTAAATTTTTTTAAATTCTTTTTAATTCCCTGTTGGATACTTCTACTTGTCCGCTTGTTTGAGCATGATATGGAGTTCCTGTTTTATGAATAACTCCATACCTTGACAACAACTAGCAAATTGTCTATTTATAAAATGAGTTCCTTAATCACTTATGATAACTCGTGGAGTTCCAAATCTAGAAAAGATATTTTTCTTGAGAAAATCGCTAACTCGAGCATCATTTTATTTAGTAGAAATTTCTTCTACCCATTTTGAGACATAATCAACGGCTACTAAAATATATCCGCAACCATTTGAAGGGGAAAAGGACCCATGAAGTCAATGCCCTAAACATCAAATATTTCACACACAATAGTAGAGTTAAGAGGCATTTCATTCCTTTTTGAAATATTGTTGGTTCTTTGACATTTGTCACAAGCGGCAACAATCTTGCATCTTTGAACAAGGTAGGCCAGAAAAAACCAACTTCAAGTACTTTAGTTGTCGTCAGTCTTCCTCCGTAGTGTCCTCCTACAGCTCCATCATGGCAATGACTCAAAACATTATTCATTTTTGTCTCAGATACACATCTCCTAATTATGTCATCTGCACAAAATTTAAACAAATAAGGATCTTCCCAGTAATAATAGATTGTCTCTATTTTAAGCTTTTTTCTTTGATCGTAAGAAAAATCTGTGGAAATCCACCATCCCGCTAAATAAGTTGCAATATCAGCAAACTAATGAAGTTTATTGACAACCGCCGCGACTGAAAAGATATGCTCAAGAGGAAATTCCTCTTGGATATCTAGTATTTTAGCAGGAGGATTCTCTAAACGTGAAAAATGATCAGCTACCTCATTTTCTGAACTTTTTCTATCTTTTATTTCAAGATCAAATTCTTGCAAAAAGAGTATCCATCTTAGCAAGTCTAGTGTCTTTCTTTGCTAATAGATACTTTAAGGCTGCATGATGGTGAACACTATAACCTTTGTTCCTATCAAATAAGAACGAAATTTGTCAAACGCATATACTACTACCAATAACTCTTTCCCGATTGTTGCATAATTCATTTGAGCTTCATTGATGGTTCTGTTGGCATAGTATATGGGTCTAAAGATCTTATTTTTCTTTTGTCCCAATATTGCTCCTATTGCTATATAACTTGCATCATACATTAAATGGTTGGCTCCAATCAGGAGAGATAACAATTGGAGTATTAGTAGATTGTTCTTCAAGAAACTCAAATGCTTTTCTACAACATCTGAAAATTCAAAGTTCATATCTTTCATCAGTAGGTTAGTCAGAGGTTCTGAAATTTTTAAAAAGTCTTTTATAAACCTTCTGTAAAAGAGCTGAATTCTCTAAGAAACTTTCAATACCTTTAACAGTGGTAGGAGGGGGTAATCCTGCTATAAGATCAATTTTAGCTTTATCAACTTCTATTTCTTTAGCAGTAATTTCATGTGCTAAAATAATTTCCTCGGTTACCATAAAGTGATATTTTTCCCAGTTAAGAACTAGATTTGTCTATTCACATCTTTTAAGCACCAAAATTAAATGATAGAGACAATACTCATATGTCTTACCGAAAAGTGTGAAAGTATCCATGAAAATTTCAAGAAACTTTTCTGTCATATCTGAGAAAAGTGCCAACATGCAATGCTGAAATATAGCAGGAGCGTTACATAGCCCAAATTGCATGCCTCTATAAGCGTACGTAGCTTCGGGCATGTGAAAGTGGTTGTAACGACCGAATGATCGTTTTTTGGATTAACGTCCCGTTTGGCGGCTTTAGGTATCGAGCACCTTCATATTATGTTTTATGGCGTCTATGGTCGAGTTCGATTTTTGGAGGATTTGGGGTCAATTTGGAAGAAGGATTCTTGTTTTTCAAACTTAAACGGTAAGAGTTGACCTGAATTTAAATTTTATGTAGACGACTCTGAAATGGCATTTTGATGATTCCAATAGATTTGTATGGTGATTTTAGACTTAGGCGTGCGTCCATATTTGGATTTGGAGGTCCATAGGATAATTTGAAGCATTTCGGCGAAAATTAGAAAATTGAAGTTTTGGAAGGTTGAGAGGTTTGACCGAGAGTTGATTTTGGTGATATCAGGGTAGGATTTCGATTTCGAGAGTTAGATTAGCTCCGTTATGTCATTTGGGACTTGCATGCAAAATTTGACATCGTTCCGGTCTGATTGATATGTTTCGGCACGAGTTTTGGAAGTTGGAAGATTTGAAAGTTCATAAGTTTGATTTGAGGTGCGATTCGTAGTCTCGATGTTGTTTGATATTATGTGAGACCCTGATCGGGTCCGTGTTATGTTATAGAACTTGTTGGTATGTTTCGAAGGGGTCCCGGAGACCCCGGACGTGTTTCGGATGGTTTTTGTGCTTTTGGTCAGGTCTGGTTCTGGTGTGTTGCACATGCACAGTTGGGGATCCGCTCCCGCGATGATTTAGTCGCTTCTGCGATGTTAGAACTAGGCTGGAATCACAGATCGGGGGAGGAGCTCAAACTCCCGCCGCCCACGTTGGTCAGGTTCCAAGTGTCATGCCGACATTGCGTGTTGTCCCAGTTCAGCCTGTGGTTAGGACACTAGCATATGAGGAAGAACATCTTAGACTTGCGAGGTTCAAGAAGTATTACCCTCCTACTTTCAATGGTTTGGCTTCAGAGGATGCACATGGGTTCCTAGGGCAGTGCTACCATATTCTATGCACTATGGGTATTGTGGAGACTAGTGGGGTAGCTTTTACTACCTTCCAGCTTAAGGGGCGACATATCAGTGGTGGTGAGCACATGAGTTGGGTAGTCCAGTCGATGCAGCTTCACTTTCATGGACTCAAATTTTAGAGGTGTCTTGAGAGAGTTGTTTCCCAGACCCTTCGGGATGCGTGGCACACGGAGTCGAGCAGCTGTGCCAGGGCTCTATGTCGGTATCAGAGTATGTCATTAGATTCAGTGATTGTCCAGACATGTACCTATTTTGTCTTCTACAGTTAGAGATGGAATCTGCAGGTTCATTGGGGGCTCAGTAATGACATCCGATTCGGCATGGCTCGGGAGTTGGAGCCGTATGTTCCATTTCAGCAGGTCGTAGAGATCGCTCGCCGATTAGAGGGCATGCGGGACCAGGAGGTAGAAGTCATGCGGGGTCAGGATATAGAGGATAGGGAGGCTAAGAGGTCCCGTGGACCTGAGAGACCTATTGGTTCCTATTTTGGAGGCTGGGTACGACATGGTAGAGGTTTTGTGGGTCATCCAGTTCAGTTTGCACTTCAGGCTTCGCACAGTATTTCAAGTACCCGTGTGTCTCAGGGTACCCGTGCCGGATAGCTTCCACATCCACACCAGCGGAGGCATTGCTTTGTGTGTGGAGATACCACCCACATGGTGAGAGATTGTCCCAGACTCCAGAAAAATGTGTCATAGCGAGGTATTTAAGCTATGAGTTCTTCCCTAGTAGTTGATATCCCTGCATCACCAGCTTGGGGTGCAGATCAGACGAGTAGAGGGCGCCCAAGAGGGGGAGACCGGGCCCGTTGATCTGTTTCTGCAGTAGGGCTGAAGCCTCTGCACCTGATGATGTCGCACAGGCATGGGTTCGATTTTTTATAGGGGAGAATCATTCATATTTTGTTTCGGTTCTGCTTATTGGGTTGAGTTCTCTTACTTTGCTTCACATATGGGTGAGTTTTGTGATTTATGTTTTATTTATGTGTTTTCCCATGTTGGGAGATTCTATAGTGGTAGCATTGTCTATCGTGTTGTTTTAATTCATTCATGAGAGCTATGAGACTAGAAGTGACTTTGTGTTACCTATTACGGTAGGTTTTGATATGATTTCTGGGCGGTTGGTTACAATTTATGATTTAAATGCTATATTGGTATGAGAGTTCAGTATGTGTTATGATTTTGTTGGCGGAATTAAATTAGAGGAGGGTTTCGATTGGCATTATGTGTATTCTACTTGTGATTCAGAGTTCGCAGTTTCATATGATTTGGTGTGTTTGAACCGGGCTGCGTGCCGTTGTGGAGTTATATCAGGATGAGATCCTTGCGATTAGCCCATATGTTTTGATTCTCCCTTGTGAAATTGATTCGTAATATGGTACTGATAGGGAGTTATGCCTGTCGGGCTTGTTTGATAGTTCTTTCATGTGTTCCCTTGTATATTCAGCCATACTCGTGTTGTGCTTATTGGGTTTTAGCTTGTGAGGTGTGTGCCCAGGTGGAGTTAGATGTGACTTGTTGATTAAGGTGTATGGTTATGAGGTCTTCATGTTTCTTTCATTATTGCCAGTGTTGAGAAGGTTTGGAACAAGGTTCTAGCGGATATAAGGTTAATTGTCGGTGCTGGGTTTGATTATGGAGAGCTATTGTGATCAGAAATGTTGTCATGGACATATGTGTAGTGTGGTACGTCGTGTGTTTGTGCCTTGTTCGAGTAGGCATAAGTTGTTGCAGCTGGTTGAGGTTGGTACCGTGTGTTGATGTGGGAATCAAGTCTTTTGGGAATGATTGGATGGTGAGAAATTTGGTTCTAAGTTTATCAGTGTGGGTGGAAGGAATAATTTTCAATTCAGATGGTATTGTCAGGCTTAAGTGGATTAGAGTGACATGGAATCACCTGCAATTGTATGTATGGTAAGTTCATTCGGTTATTTAAGGACTTCGAAATAGTTATTGGCATCCAAAGACGAACGTTTGTTTAAGAGACGGGAGAATGTAACGACCCGACTGGTCAATTTGAGGATTAACGTCCCGTTCGACGGCTTTAGGTCTCAAGCAGCTTCGTATTATGTGTTATGGCTTGCGTGTGTGGCCGAGTTCGGTTTTCGGAGGATTCAGGGTCAATTTGGAAGAAGGATTCTTGTTTTTAAAGCTTAAGCGTAAGAGTTGACTGGAATTTGACTTTTATGTAGACAACTCCGAAATGGCGTTTTAATAATTCCAAAAGTTTTGTATGGTGATTTTGGACTTAGGTGTGCGCCCGGATTTGGGTTTGGAGGTCCGAAGGGTAATTTGAAGCATTTCGGCGAAAATTGAAAAATTGAAGTTTTGGATGGTTGAGAGGTTTGTCCGAGAGTTGACTTTGGTGATTGTCACGACCCAAATTTCCAAACCACGGGATTGTGATGGCGCCTAACATAATACTTGCTAGGCAAGCCGATGTTAGAAATTTACTAACCATTTCCTTTTAAAGTTACTCAACCATAATAGAACAATTCAGACTAAATACGAATACTAATAACGGTCATAATTAAACTGAACCACGAACTAAATATATAACTATGAAACTAACTCAGGGTCTGGTGTCACAATTCACGAACTACTAAAGAATACTATAAATAAATGGGCTGAAAGAAATAATGTATCTTTTCGAATGAAATAAAACAGTATCTAAGTGAATAGGAGAAGACCCCAGGAGTCTGCGGACGCCAGCAGATCTATCTCGTGTCTCCGAACAAAATGCACAGCTACTGATATCTCCTAACTCTGATCAGTACTTGGATCTGCACAAAAGTGTGCAGAGTGTAGTATCAATACAACCGACCCCATGTACTGAGTAAGTGCCAAGCCTAACCTCGACGAAGTAGTGATGAGGCTAGGACAAGACACCACATAAAACCTAGACGTCGAAATCATGCTAACAGGAAATAATAGCAATTAAAGAATGTAAACATCAATTAATGGGAAGGGAGCATGCGATAGGGAATTTTCAACATAAGGAATGAGGAAAACAATAAGGCAAACACAGATAGTGATCAACAACCATTTTAGCAATTAAAGATACATAGTAAACTTGCACGGCATCACCCTTCGTGCTTTTACTCTCAGCCTTACCAAATAATAAATATAATACACGATATCACCCTTCATGCTTTTACTTTCATCCTTACCAGATTATAATTAAGAATTGTACGGCATCACCCTTCGTGCTTTACTCTCTTCCTCATAATATAAATAGATCGTGCACGGCATTACCCTTCGTAATTTACTCTTTTCCTCACAATATAAATAGATCGTGCACGGCATCACCCTTCGTGCTTCACACTCTTCCTCACAATGTAAATAAGTAAATCATCAATAATATATAAAAAAAGAAATTTCACAAGGAATCAATATTTCATCATAGTTTCTATCACCATTTGATATTTCAATCTCAACTGAATGTTCTCAAAGGTATTTCAGAAGAAATCAATATTTCATCATGGTTTTTATCACCATTTAATATTTCAATCTCAACTCAATGTTCTCAAAGGGATTTCACAACAAAATCAATATTTCATCATGGTTACTATCATCCTTTATCATTTCAATCTTAATTTAGTTTTCAGAATAATATTCATCTTGGTGGAACCGGACACAATCTCTCAACATTTCACTAACAACAATAATCACAGATGATAGGCTTTAAGATAACAAAAATAACAGGAATTAGCATTCACTTGCATGGTATGACATGACCAGAACGTATAGGTACTTGTCACCTCACCTATACATTGGATTTAGCAACAAAACAAGTAGCAAGTAGTCACACAACACATATTCCCTCAAGCTAAGGTTAGACACAACACTTACCTCAATTCCGCAGGCCACTCACTGCTCAATTACCGCTTTTCTTTTCGAATTCACCTCCAATACACTCGAATCTAGTCATAATTAGTTTAATATCATTAATTAATTCTAAAGGAATCAACTTTACCGAAAAATTATGGTTTTCCTAAGTTTTCTAAAAAAAAGTTAAAACCTGACCCCGGGCCCGTTTGGTCCAAACTCGGGGTTCAGACCAAATTCCATTTACTCATTCACCCCCGAGCCTGAATATGCAACTAGTTTAGAAATCTGACCTCAATTCGAGGTCAAAATCCCATTTTTACAAAATTCCCTAATTCTACCCAAACCCTCAATTTTTACCATGAAAATTCTTGATCTTTGATCTAAAAGTGATGAAAAATATTGGGTAATTGAAAGAGTAGAGTTTAGAATTGATTACCTACACTTTGGGGATGAACTTTGGTGAAGAAAATTGTCTCTAGGGCTTGGTAGTTCGAAAAATAGGAAGAAAAAGAGTTTTATCCGTTTTAACACTATTTTAATATAGTTGGGCAGGACTTCATCGTGTTCGCGTGGGCCTGCCCGCGTTCGCATAGAGTAAGGCATGTTGGCCTTCGCGTCCACGGTCACTGGGCCGAGTTTGCATAGAGGAAAGTCAGGTTCCCGTCCCCCAGACCCGTTACACTACGCGTTCGCGTGGACCAAACCGCGTTCGCGTAGGGTTTCCCCACTAGCCCATCGCGTTTGCGTCAGGGGTCCCGCATTTGCGTAGAACAAAAAGGCCCAGCTCAATTTTTACTCTATGCATTCGTGATAGATGCTACGCAAATGCGAAGCACTAAATAACTGGGCACCAGAAAATAGAAAAACCAGCAAACCTTCCTAAGTGTAAAACATTTCCTGGGCTCTCCGAAACTCACTCGAGACCTCAGGGATATAAACCAAACATGCACGCAAGTCTAAAAATATCATACGGACTTGCTCGTGCGACAAAATCATGAAAATAACATCTAAAACTATGAATTAAACCTCAAAACTAATCATTTTTCTCAAGAACACTTAAAGTTCACTATTTCACAACCGGACGTCCGAATCACGTCAAATAAACTTCGTTTCTCACCAAATTTCACAAATAGCGTTTAAATACTATAACAAATCTGTACCGGGATCCGAAATCAAAATACAGGCCCGATACCAATGGTTTCAAAAATTAATTTTTTTTCTTTATTTCACTAATAATTCAGCAAAATAATTTCTTTCAAAAATTGATTTCTAAGGCTTGGGACCTCGGAATTCAAATTCCGGACATACGCCCAAGTCCCTATTTTACTGCGGCCTTCCCGGGATTGTCGGAACACAGATTCGTGTCCGTTTACTCAAAATGTTGACTCAAGTCAACTAAAACCAAACTTTAAATTCTAAAAATTAGTATTTCTTATATTTTTACATAAAAGCTTTTCGGTTTTACGCCCGGACTGCACACCCAAATTGAGGTGATTAAAATTAGATCTTTTTATGGCTAATAAGCCTAGAAAGGAGTCTTAATTCATAAAATGACCCCTTGGGTCATCACAATCTCCACCTCTAAAACAAACCTTCGTCCTCAAACAGACGTAGAAAACTACCTGGATTGGCAAACAAGTGTGGATATTTACTCTGCATGTCCAACTCGGACTCCCAAGTAGCCGTCTCAACAGGATGACCTTTCCACTACACTCGAACTGAAGGATAACTCTTAGATCTCAACGGATGAACCTGCGGGTCTAAAATAGCTACCGGCTCCTCCTCATAAGTCAAGTCTTTGTCCAATTGGACAGAGCTGAAATCTAACACGTGGGACGGGTCACTATGATATTTTCGGAGCATAGATATATGAAATACACGGATGAATGGAGGATAACCCTGGAGGCAATGCAAGTCTATAAGCTACCTCCCCCACTCTATCAAAGAATCTCAAATGGCCCGATATACCTAGGGCTCAACTTGCCCTTCTTCCCAAATCTCATGACACCCTTCATGGGTGATACACGAAGCAATACTCTCTCCCAAACCATGAATGCCACATCCCAAAACTTACGATCGGCGTAACTCTGTTGCCTAGACTGAGTTGCACGAAGTCGATCCTGTATAATCTTGACCTTATCTAAGGCCTCTTGAACTAAGTTCATACCCAATAATCGAGCCTCTCCCGGCTCAAACCATCCAACTGGTGATCTACAATGCCTACCATATAATGCCTCATAGGGATCCATCTGAATGCTCGATTGATAACTATTATTGTAGGCAAACTCCGCTAACAACAAGAACTGATCCCAAGAACCTCTAAAGTCGATAACACAAGCGCGAAGCATATCCTCTAAAATTTGAATAGTACGCTCGGACTGCCCGTCTGTCTGAGGATGAGATATTGTGCTCACCTCAACTCGGGTACCCAAATCTCGTTGAACTGCCTTCCAAAAGTGCGAGGTAAACTGCGTACCTCGATCAGAAATGATATATATGGGCACACCGTGGAGGCGAACAATCTTTCGAATATAAATCTCGGCCAACCACTCTGAAGTGTAAGTACTTGCCACTGGAATGAAATGTGCTGATTTAGTCAACCTATCCACAATAATCCAAACGGCGTCGAACTTCCTTTGAGTCTGTGAGAGTCCAACAACAAAGTCCATAGTGATACGCTCCCACTTCCACTCAGGAATGTCTATCTGCTGAAGTAAACCACCGGGTCTCTGATGCTCATATTTCACCTGTTGTCAATTCAAACAACGAGCTACATAAGCAACAATATCTTTTTTCATCCTTCTCCACTAATAGTACTGTCGCAAGTCCTGGTACATCTTGGCAGCACCTAGGTGAATAGAATACTTAGAACTGTGAGCCTCCTCAAGGATCAACTCACGAAGGCCATCAACATTTGGCACACATATACGACCTTGCATCCTCAAAACACCATCATCTCCAACTGTAACTTTCTTGGCACCACCGTGCTGAACTGTGTCCCTAAGGACCATCAAGTGCGGGTCATCATCCTGCCGTTCTTTGATACGCTCGAATAAGGAAGACCGAGCAACCGTACAAGCTAGAACATGACTGGGCAAAATATCCAACATCACGAACTGATTAGCCAACGTCTAAATGTCTGAAGCCCACGGTGTCTCACTAACTGGAATACATACAAAGCTACCCATACTTACTATTTTTTTACTCAATGCATCGGCCACCACATTGGCCTTTCCCCGATGATACAATATAGTGACATCATAATCTTTCAATAACTCTAACCATCTCCTATGTCTCAAATTAAGATCATTTTTGCTTGAAAAAGTACTGGAGGCTACGATGATCCGTGTAAACCTCACATGGCACGCCATAAAGATAGTGTCTCCAAATCTTCAACTCGTGAACAATGGCTGCCAACTCTAAGTCATGGACCGGATAATTTTCCTCATGAATCTCTAACTGTCGTGATGCATATGTTATCACCCTACCATCCTGCATCAATACTGCCCCAAGCCCAACAGGGAAGCTTCACAATATACCGTGAAAGAACCTGAGTCTGATGGTAACACCAATACCGGTGCTGAATTCAAAGTTGTCTTGAGCTTTTGAAAGCTCGCCTCAGACTCGTCCGACCATTTAAATGGAGCACCATTTTGGTTCAATATGATCTTAATAGTTGCTCATAATCAATTGCAGAATCATCAACTAACTTGACATTAACAATAATCTCCTTTCAAACCTTCACAATACTGACAACGAGATGCGACACATGGAGAACTGATAATTATCTACCTGAATTATCGTGTTTCATCTTACGCCATATGGGCGGGCACCTACCTTGTAGATTAAAGCTCAATAATTATAACACGGATTTGGAAAATTAAGCACAGATAAATTTTATACAAAAAATTTCAAATAAACCTAATAGGCATGACTCTTATTAGTACTATAGTACAAAATTTAATTTCACAAGAGAGAATTTAAGCACAAGAATTTCCATCACAAGGACCTCTTCCATATATAACTTCCACCGCGGCTCGTAGCCTGATTTAAACATATCAAATCATATTAAAATGCGAGGACCTCGTCCTCAGTTTTGAATCACACGTAATATGCACATCGTGCCAATTGAAACATTTCTTTTTCTTCTTTTAAATATTTTCCGTTAAACAAAATTATAACATGTACTGGTAGACATATCTATCTCCATAGAATTTCTCAATACAAGTATTCACATAAGTAGATTTCAGGTTTACGAAACTCACTCATGAGTGGAGCGTATTAGGAGAACTTTCTTAGATACTCATGACCGAATCAAGTTAAGGAAATTACCACTTTATAATAACTAGAAATTGCAATTGTAATGACACTATCTGATATAGCGACCTCAGCCATACCATAGAAAGTATATCAACAGGCTGAGTCTCCACCTCTAGGAGTCTGACCTCCACCTTCGACATTCCGACTCCTTTCCCCTAGATGGACATGTAAGTTGAGTTGTAACTGCAATGGGGCACGTAGCCTGATTGCTCTGATGAAACATGACTCTCCCAAGTCTAGGACAATTTCTACCACTAGCCAAAAGAAAGTATCAACCTGCCCTGCGTCGTACAAAATATTGCGATTATAATTGAATCCTTTAATGAGTCTTCGAAACAAATTCTATCAATAGTATTTGGGAGAACTGATCCAAGTAGTTGATGTTGTAATGGCTGGTCGTCCTCTTTGTAAGGTTGCCACAAACACTCAATTTCGTCTTTTACTATGTTGTCTCAACATTGTTGAGCTACTCCATTTATTCATATACTCTTCGTTATTCTTTGGGGTAACTCTCATCCCTATTGATGCACAATGATCACAAAAGTAGAGCTCTATACAGATAAATCTTGGCACGTACATTATGGTCTAGAAGCTCGTCAACTACTGCACTCCCTCTGAAGCACCCCAAAATCCATAATCGTGACTTCCTCGGTGAGTAGACCTTTTGTATATTTAAAGTTGTTTATATAACTCCTTTGGTATTGAGGTATAGGGTTATTAAGGAGGCAGACATACCAAAAGTCCCAGCTTTATCTCTTGCAAAAATCTCAGGCCTTATACCTTCTGGGCCAACACCGATATAACATATGATCCCGCAATCTATTCCTTGACAGTGGACTTCCCCACTTGGCACGAAGTCATAGGTCACAATGTCTGATAATCCACTATGTTAAACTTCACAGCTCATATAAACCAACCTCGTTGCTTTCAACTTATCCCCATGATCTGCAATACTTCATAGCAACGGTCAAGAAACTCATGTGGGTCTTCAAAAGATGTACCACTGAAATGGAGTGGAAATAGCTTGATGAACCTGTCCAGTCTCCACAAAGCATCGGAAGTCTTAGCTTCCCCATCAACAATCGGGGCTGCCGCAATTGTCTGAACTACCCCAACTGGGTTGGCTGTTGGGGTCTGGATCTGAGGAGTAGTCTGATAAGGAGTGTGGGTAGCAGAAGTCTAGACCCCTCATCCAGCCTGAGATACGGTTGTTGCAACAGGTAGTGCGCCAGTCTGGGCTACCCTATCCATCAGGCCTACTAATCGGACCAAAGCATCCTGAAATACCGGAGTAGCGATGAAACCCTCTGGGACCTGAGCTAGTCCAGCTAGAACGGTCTCAGCTGGACCCCCCATCAATCTCAATCAGGGGCTCCGCAGTTGGGGCTGCAGTATGAGCAACGGGTTGAGTCTTGTCACTGCCTCAGCTTCTGACGTGGCCTCGGCCTCTGCCCCTAATAAAACTTGTTGCTGCCAGAGGATCGGATTGTTGGTCAGGGAAAGAGGAAACACGTGTTCTCTCCATTTGCGAGCGAATAGAAGAGTTCAATCAGTATTTTTCTGAGATATCAAGAATTACACGATAGAGTAGAAATAAAAATGAGTTTGTTCCTAACTTCATAGCCTCTAATAGATAAGTAAAGATGTCTCTGTACCGACCCTTCAGACTCTATAAAGCTTGCTCGTGAATTGTGAGACCTATGCAACCTAGGTCTCTGATATCAACTTGTCACGACCCAAATTCCCAAACCACGGGATCGTGATGGAGCCTAACGCAATACTTGCTAGGCAAGCCGATGTTAGAAATTTACTAACTATTTCCTTTTAAAGTTACTTAACCATAATAGAACAATTCAGACTAAATACGAATACTAATAACGATCATAATTAAATCGAACCACGAACTAAATATATAACTATGAAACTACCCCAGGGTCAGTATCACTATTCACGAACTACTAAAGAATACTACAAATAAATGGCTTGAAAGAAATAATGTATCAGTTTCGAATGAAATAAAACAGTATCTAAGTAAATAGGAGAAGACCCCAGGAATCTGCGGACACCAGCAGATCTACCTCGTGTATCCGAACAAAATGCGCAGCTACTGATATCTTCTAACTCAGATCAGTACTTGGATCTGCACAAAAGAGTACAGAGTGTAGTATCAGTACAACCGACCCCATGTATTGAGTAAGTGACGAGCCTAACCTTGTCGAAGTAGTGACGAGGCTAGGACAAGACACCCATAAAACCTGGACATCAAAATCATGCTAACAGGAAATAACAACAATTAAAGAATGTAAACAGCAATTAATAGGAAGGGAGCATGCGATAGGGAATTTTCAACATAAGGAATGAGGAAAATAATAAGGTAAACACAGATAGTGATCAACAATAATTTTAGCAATTAAAGATAGATAGTAAACCTGCACGGCATCACCCTTCGTGCTTTTACTCTCAGCCTCACCAAATAATAAATAGAATACACGGCATCACCCTTCGTGCTTTTACTCTCATCCTTACCAGATTATAATTAAGAATTGCACGGCATCACCCCTCGTGCTTTACTCTCTTCCTCACAATATAAATAGATCGTGCACGGCATCACCCTTCGTGCTTTACTCTCTTCCTCACAATATAAATAGATCGTGCGCAGCATCACCCTTCGTGCTTTACACTCTTCCTCACAATGTAAATAAATAAATCATCAATAATATATAGAGAAATAATTTCACAAGGAATCAGTATTTCATCATAGTTTCTATCACCATTTGATATTTCAATCTCAACTCAATGTTCTCAAAGGGATTTCAGAAGAAATTAATATTTCATCATGGTTTCTATCACCATTTAATATTTCAATCTCAACTCAATGTTCTCAAAGGGATTTCACAACAAAATCAATATTTCATCATGGTTACTATCATCCTTTATCATTTCAATCTTAATTCAGTTTTCGGAATAATATTCATCTTGGTGGAACTGGACATAATCTCTCATCATTTCATTAACAACAATAATCACAAATGATAGGCTTTAAGACAACCAAAATAACGGGAATTAACATTAACTCGCATGGTATGACCTGACCACAACGTATAGGTACTCGTCACCTCACTTATACATTGGATTTAGAAACAAAACAAATAGAAAGTAGTCACACAACACCTATTCCCTCAAGTTAAGGTTAGACACAAGACTTACCTCAATTCAGCAGGCCACTCACTGCTCAATTACCGCTTTTCCTTTCGAATTCACCTCCAACACACTCGATCTAATAATAATTAGTTTAATATCATTAATTAATGCTAAAGGAACCAATAAA
Organism: Nicotiana knightiana; assembly: GCA_005239525.1. NCBI lineage: Eukaryota > Viridiplantae > Streptophyta > Magnoliopsida > Solanales > Solanaceae > Nicotiana > Nicotiana knightiana. The sequence goes on along the minus strand of ML435395.1, from coordinate 299,151 downwards.
TTATGGTTTTCCTAAGTTTTCTCAAAAAAAAATTAAAACCCGACATTGGGCCCGTTTGGTCCAAACTCGGGGTTCGAGCCAAATTTCATTTACCCATTCACCCTCGAGCCCAAATATGCAATTAGTTTCGAACTCCGACCTCAATTCGAGGTCAAAATCTCATTTTTATAAAATTCCCTAATTCCACTCAATCCCTCAATTTTTACCATAAAACATTTTGTGGTCTATCTGAAACTCACCCGAGCCTTCGGGGATCTAAACCAAGCATGCACGCAAGTCTAAAAATATCATACGGACTTGTTCGTGCGATCAAATCATGATAATAACATGTAAAACTATGAATTAAACCTCAAAACTCATCATTTTTCTCAAGAACACTTAAAGTTCACTATTTCTCAACCGGACGTCCGAATCATGTCAAATAAACTCCGTTTCTCACCAAATTTCACAGATAACGTTTAAATACTATAAAAAATCTGTATCAGGCTCCGAATTAAAAATACGGGTCCGATACCAATGGTTTCAAACATTAATTCTTTTTTTATTTCATTAATAATTCAGCAAAACAATTTCTTTCAAAAATTGATTTCTAAGGCTTGGGACCTCGGAATTCAATTTCGGGTATACGCCCAAGTGTCATATTTTACTGTGGACCTCCCTGGATCTTCGGAACACAGATCCGGGTCCGTTTACTCAAAATATTGACTCAAGTCAATTAAAACCAAACTTGTAAATTTTAAAAATTAGTATTTCTTATATTTTCACATAAAAGCTTTTTTGCTTCATGCTCGGACTGTGCATGCAAATTGAGGTAATTAAAATTAGATATTTTTATGGCTAATAAGCCTAGAACGGAGTCTTAATTCATCAAATGACCCCTTGAGTCATCACCGTGATATCGGGGTCGAATTTTGATTCTGAGAGTTGGATTAGCTCTATTGGGACTTGCATGCAAAATTTGACATCGTTCCAAGTAGATTTGATACGTTTTGACACGAGTTTTGGAAGTTGGAAGATTTGAAAGTTCATAAGTTTGATTTGAGGTGTGATTCCCAGTCTCGATGTTGTTTAATGTGATTTGAGACCCCCGAACGGGTCCGTGTTATATTATGAACTTGTTGGTATGTCTAGACGGGGTCCCGGAAGCCCCGAGCGTGTTTCAGACGAGTTTCAAATAGTTTGTGCGCTTTTGGTCAAGTCTAGTTCTAGTGTGTCACACCTACGCATTTTGGAGCGCAGGTGCGGAACCGCTTCTGCCACAGTTCAGTCGCTTCTGCGATGTTGGACCTGGGCTGGAATTCCGCTTTTGCGGATTTGAGAACGTAAGTGCGTGGCCGCATCTGCGGGGAGCCCATCGGAGATACAAGTTTGTGGCTCAAGTAGATTGTCCTTTTCTGCGGTGTTGTAATTGCATCCATGCAATCGCAGCAGGTGCACAATTTTGGGCTGGCAAGGAAAGGTCATAGATGCAAGATTTTTTTCGCAAAAGCGAGGGCACAGAAGCGCAACTTTGTCCGCAAATGCGTAAATGGCTGGGCAGAATGTTTACATGTCAAGGGTTTGATGTTTTCGCCATATTTGAGTTGTAGACCTCGGCTGTGGGAGATTTTTTGTGGGTTTTTCAAGCAATTTATTGGGGTAAGTGTTCTCTACCCGAATCTTATCATACCTCATGAATCCTTTTCTATTTCATCATTTAATTAGTGAATTAAGTTGGGAATTTGGGGAAAATTTGTAAAATCTTTCAAAATTGTAAAATGATGATTTGTAGGATGAATTGATATTGGAATTTGGTAAATTTGGTATAATTGAACTCGTATCGCAATGGATGTTTGGGTTTTGCGAATTTTGTCGGGTTTCAAGATGCGGTCCTGGGGTTGACTTTTTAGTTTAATTAAAATTTGAAGTTTTATTAACTGGGATTGTTTCCTATTAGATTTATTTATGATTTGAAGTTATTTTGGCTAGATTTGAATCGTCCAAAGGATGTTTCACTCGAGAAGATCATTTTTGAGTAATGGTCTAGCTTCTTTGAGGTAAGTATCTTGCCTAACTTTGTGGGGTGGGAGGGGGAAACCCCTTAGGATTTGTGCTAATTGTGTCATGTGAAGGCCGTGTACGCAAGGAGACGAGTACGTGCTCGAGCTTATTTGTGGAAATTTGATAGTTTAGGGATATTAGGTTCTTATGTTCATTAGATATGAAGTTGTTTGTCATGTTAAATCTCTAATTTACTAAATTCATTGTTACGTGTATTAATTGGAATTAATTACTTAATGTTCTACCCTTATTGCCGATTAAACTCTTATGTGTCTTAACTGAAGGTGTTGTCTTTTTTATCGCCATGTTATCCTTTCTGTAATTGCTTAACCTTAATTGAAATAAGTATTATCTCTTCTGTAATTGCTTAACCTTAATTGAAGTTTATTATCCCTTTCATTGTTGACGTATTCTTATTTGGGGTCATTGATTCATGATATCTCTCTTGTTGTCGAATTGCACTTCCGTGGAATCATCGTTACATGTTACCTCTCCCTTGTTGAACTATTCTTGTTAAGACTATTTTTTCCTTGTTGTGTCTTTCTTTGTGAGTTCGTTCTTCCATTTCTTTGTGTTCTGAAGTTCTTGTGTTGATTTACTTATCGTATTCTCATGTTATTGTTGTTGTTGTTGTACGCAATGTTGTTGAGCCGAGGGCTATGCGTGGTTGTGATATTGAAACTTTTTTGAGGAAATGTTTTGGCATATGTACACATATTCTGAAAGTCATTTATTTGAGATGTTATGCTTTGGCACACGTGTTGTTGTTGAGAGAATTGTTATTGTGTTTGCACGAGATTTGTGTCATGCAACTGTTATTGTGTTTGCACGAGGTTTTTGCGGTGCGGTTGTTATTGTGTTTGCACGAAGTTTCTGTCGTGCGGTTGTTATTGTGTTGCATGAGGTTTATGTCATGCTACTGTTATTATTGATACGCATGCGGTGGCATAAGGTTTGGGTGTTGAAACGCATGCGAAGAGATAAGGTGGGCTTGAAACGTGTGGTTAGTAGGGGAACAACTAGAAGCCATGCGGTGTGATAAGGTGGGCTAAAATGCAGGATGCTATTTCAGGAAAAATAATTTTCAAAACTAATATAAAGGCTCCCACGTATATATAAGGAAAGTTGTGATTCATTTTATGATTTGAGACTACGAGGTGGTATCTCGGTAGGGCTCTTGTTGTCATTTCCCCATTCTTTTGTACTTGTTTTTTATTGTTGTTTCCTTAGCATATTATTAATTGTATTCCTCCGTGTTGCAATATTTTCTTATTTCTATGTAGCCTATCTTGTTGTTCTTGTGATTGCTTCAACTTCATTGTTGTCTTACACTGTACATTTCATGGTGATCATTTCTTGTGTGTCATTCGTTGTCTCTACTCTCATTTGTTGACTTGAATTGTGGTAGAACACTAGCACAAGCATACACGTAGATGAATCACCCATATAGATTTAAGAAGATGAATCCTGATGCTATTGACCATTACATGTACTCTTGTCACTTGCCTTCTGCGTGAAAGTTGTTCTCCTAGCACGTGAGTCATCCGTGCGGTTATGAATTGTAATGTGGGCACATGATGCCAAGTGATTAGGGTTCATGAATTGGAACCTGCGAGCTGTGATTATGAGGTTTGGTACCTCGTGGAAATGCTTGACATATCTGGTGTGAAAGTGGTTGTTCTTATTGAGTTGTTGCTGGTTTTCCTTTATTTGGTATCACCAAATTTAAACTGTGTTCAGCTTACTCTACAGCGCTATTACCTGACTGCTTCCTATTAAATATTGTTGTTACTAGTGTATCATTGCAAGCATTATTTTGTATTCCTTATCCTTTGTAGCTTTATATTAATATTGTTTCTATGTTAGTTCATATTCACACTTGTTCAGGTTGTTTAGTTTGGTAGGTGTCTTGACTGTCCCTCGTCACTACTCCTCCGAGGTTAGTCTTGATACTTACTGAGTACCATTGTGGTATACTCATACTACACTTTTGCATATTTTTGTACAGATCCAGGTGCCACGGTTATTGTTGATTATTAGCTGGCTGGCCAAGCATTGTCGTGGAGACTCAAGGTAAAATTGTCGTCGTGTTCGCAGGCCTCGGAGTTACCTTCTGATATTTTACTTATACTGTTTAATTCTATTCCGAACTGTTGTATGTAGGGGTTTTCTTGCAAACTCAATAGAGCTTATGACTTGTACTATCGATTTTGGGAATTATAATATGTGTATAAATATTTCTATTTCATATTTATCAGTCGTTGGTTGAATTCCTCGATTTATTTTGTAAGTGTTAGGCTCACCTAGTCTTAGAGACTAGGTGCCGTCACGACATCCTACGCAGGGAATTTGGGGTCGTGATAGTGATTTTCTCCTGATCTTCTAGAGCAATTGGTATCTGATTATACCCAGAATATCTGTCAATAAAACAATAAATTCATGGCATGCAATTCTTTCAAGCATTTGGTCAATAATGGGCAAAGAAAAATGATTTTCCCCGTGGAAACATTAAGTCGTCTATAATCAATACAGACTCTCCATCCTATGACTGTTCTAGTAGGTATGAGTTTATTATTTTTGTAACGACCCGACCGGTCATTTTGCATATCATGACCCCCGTTCCCCTAAATGAGACTTCCCGTAGCGGCTTATTATAATTTATGAATTGCGGGGACGGGTGGTTCGGGATTCGAAAGCGTTTAGAGTGGTATAGGAACACTTGGTTCCTTAAGGTTGGCCTTTAAGGCCAAAGTTTGACTTCGGTTAACATTTTGAGTAAACAACCTCGGAATTGAGTTTCGACGGTTCGGGTAGCTTCGTATGATGGTTTTGGACTTGGGCGTCTGTTCGGAATGGATTTTGGATGACCCGGGGGCGTTTCGGCACCCAATATCGAAATTAAAGTTTCCTTAAGTTTAAAATTAGGTTTGGAACGTGTTTTTGTGTTATCGAGATCTGAATGGAATTCTGAGACCGGGAATAGTTCTGTCATGTCATTTATGACTTACATGCAAAATTTGGGGTCATTATGAGTAGTATAGGTCGGTTCGGCGCATTGAAAGCGAATTCTAGAACTTTAAGTTCAAAGTTTGATTCAATTTGGTTTTGGGGTCGAATTCTTAGTTTCGTTATTGTTTTCCACTTTCCAGAAATTCGAACGAGTCCGTATCATGAATACAGACCTGCTAGTGCCTTTGACGGGGTCCCGAGGGGCTCGGGTGAGTTTCGGACCCCTCAGAGTTAAATTCAAAAACCAGATTTTCACTGACTGGTTTCCTTCAGTGTGATCGCAGGTGCAATAATGCGATTGCATAGAAGGAGTTGGCAGGGTGTGGGAAATGCCCTGTGCGATCACATAGGCCTTGTCTGCGTTAGCACAGGGGTGATTTGTGGCCTGGCCCAGTTTTGTTCTCTGCGTTCGCACCCCCTCCCCCGCAATCGCACAGGCCTGGCCCAATTACACTCCGCGATCGCAAGTCTCCTTGTGCGATCGCACAGTAGACTTTTCAGGGGTCCTGGCCGTTGGCTTGTGCGATTGCACTGCCCCAGTTGCGATCGCACTCAAGGGGAAGCTGGGCAGTGTTAGATTTAAATGGGACTTAGTCCCATTTTAACCATTTTTTTTCACTTGTGGCGATTATGGGAGCTTTCAAAGAAGAGATTTCACCTAGCAACTGAGATATAAGTGATTCCTATTATAATTTAAGTTGAATACTTGAATTTTTACATAGATTAACACACTAATTAATGGAAAATCATGGGTTATAGTAAGAACCTAGGTTTTATGAAAAAATGGGAGAACTAACAAGAAATTTGCCATGGAATCATACAAAAACTATATATTAATGATCCTTAGTTATGGGTAAGTGTTTCCTTCAAAAACTTTCGGAATCAAAGCACGTGGGCCCGGGGGTATATTTTGAGATATTGCAAAGTAGGCTAAATAGGTTAACTAAATAGGGAAATTCCATACTTTTGAGCATAAATTGATGTATTTATGTAACATTTGTCTAGTTTCGAGTCCTTGGGTGACGAGTTTGGAGTTTCGGGCGCGTTCTTGACCTGGAGAGTAGGTTCGACACAAGGTGAGTCTCCTTTCTAACCTTGTAAGAGGGAATTGTCCCCATAGGTGATTATAAATAATTGCATGTCCTTATTTTCGGGGTCTACGCATACACGAAGTGACGAGAGTCCGTGCGTAGCTACTATTATGTTATGTTGGGTAGTTCTAGGACTCACAAGCATGCTTATATGTGCCTTACATGTGTTCCTAAATGAATTTTGAGTTGCTTATTATACTTTAATTGGCATGAGAATATTAGGAAGTTATGTTCCATATTATATTGCTTAAGTTCTTACTTTAAAGTATAATCTCTGTTAACTCCCTAAATATTGATAATTTTATGTATGTATGCGGCACCCGTGTCACATGTATGATTCATGAGTGGAATAGCCCTACTATTATGTCAACCGCGTCGCATGTTCAATTCGCGAGAGGGGTAATAGATGCATCTATGGTTCGAGCCGTTCGACCCACGGTAGTGCACATTTATTTTCGCGAAACTTCGATCGTACACTTTCGGCATTCTATGTGCTATATAACTTACTGGGAGTTTTGTTGTAATTGTATAAACTGTTTCAGGTGAAAAGGAAATTTAGTACATTATATGCTAGTGAAACTGACATGCAAAGGTTATTACAATTATACTTGATATTTTATGTCTTTGTGATCACTACGACTGTTATACCTGCCTAGCCCTTATTGAATTATGTTATTTAAACTTTGACACTAGTAAGTATCACGTTTACTTCTCGTCACTACTTCTTCGAGATTAGACGGATACTCATTGGGTACATATTTGTTTATGTTCTCATGCTACGGTTCTGTACTTAATTGTACAGTCTCTGAGGCAGGTGCATCTAGGTATTCATCTGGCGCTCATCCCTGACGTATAGTGGGCGTGGACTTCTCGGTGAGCTGATTTCCTTGACGCTTATCTCTGGCAGCACATTGGAGTTCCTCTTTTCTTTTATTATGTCTGTATTATTTTTTCAGACAGTAGGGCAAACTTGTACTTTCTTTTGGATATTGGTTTCTATTAGATGCCCGTAGACCTGTGACGCTAGTTCCTGGCATGCCCACGTAGTGGATATTCTATTCTTTTGGGTTGTAATGATGGTGGTGATTACTATATTTATTGCTCACTTTTGGTTGTGTAAGTCACTAGTTTACTTCGAGTTTATACATTTGAAAGAAAAATCTCTTAAGTATGGTGAATTGTTTTATAAATCAAAAAGGGATCACTAGTAAATTAAGGTTGGCTTGCGTGACATCGAAGTTGGGCGCCATCGCGACCTAAATTGGGATTTGGGTCATGGCAACATGGTATCAGAGCTCTAGGTTCACGTAGGTCTCACAAGTCACGAGCAAACCTAATAGAGTCTTGCGGATCGATACGGAGACGTCTGTATTTATATTCGGGAGGCTATCGGGTGTTAGGAAACCTCTCTTTATTCATGTTCTATCGTGCAGTTGATGGTTTATTAAATCTTATTCTTCTATTCTCTCACAGATGGTGAGGACTCGTGCGGATGACATTCTAGACCCGGGAGATGCCGCTACCCCCGCTGCCCAAGGCCGTGGCAGAGGCCGGGGGAGGACACCGGCCCGAGGTAGGGGACAAGGGAGTCCCAGAGCTGTTCCAGTACAACACCCAGCAGAACCGACAGAGGATCCTATTATAGAGAAGCAGGGCGAGGTGCCCCCAGCAGATCCTGTCCCAGTAGACTTTATGACGGCGCCAGGCTTCGAGAGGTCATGGGTCGTATGATGCGGTTCATTGACACTATGACTCAGGCTGGTTTATTTCCAGCGGATCCTGCCACATCTCAGGCGGGAGGGGGAGCCCAAACCCCTACTACCCAGGCCGCAGGACATGCGACATCAGTATATCAAACTTTGGGTACACTGCCCGTGGGTGGAGCCCAACCGGTAGCAGCAGCACATAAGCTTAGAACAGCTGCGGACGGTGATCCGCAGAAGTTACTGGATAGATGGACCCGATTTCACCCTCCTATCTTCGGGGGTGAGAAGGGCGAGGATGCCCAGTACTTCATTGATAGGTGCAGGGACGGACTGCACAACATGAGGATACTGGAGTCCCATGGACTGGACTTCACTACTTTTCAGCTTGAGGGCAGGGTCCACAGATAGTGGAAGTCCTATGTCCTTGGTAGACCAGCAGGTTCCCCTTCCATCACTTGGGAGCAATTCACTTAGCTGTTCCTGGACAGATATATCCCACCCTCCGAGAGGGAAGAGTTGCGGTATCAGTTTGAGCAGTTGGAGCAGGGTCAGATGTCAGTGACAAAATACGAGTCCAGGTTTTTCGAGTTGTCTCGTCATGCCCTTATGATACTTCCTACTGATGCTGAGAGAGTGCGGATATTTGTAGCTGGACTGCACTCAGGTATTAGGGCCAACATGGCCCGAGAGGTGGAGATGGAGACTCCCTATCAGCTTGTGGTCGAGATAGCTCGCCGGATTGATGGTTATCGATCGAGGGGCAGAGAGCAGAGTCAGCTGGATAAGAGAGCTAGATTTTCTGGGGATTCCAGAGGTTCCCCAGCCAGGGGTAAAGGTCAGTTCGGTAGATGCCAGCTTCGCAGGCCTCCATATTCAGCTCCTCCACCACCTCCCCGTGGTGCTCCAGTGAGGCCCTATTTCAGCGCCATGCCAGAGAGTTCTTACCATCCACCAGCCATTCAGGGTTCCTCAGGCGGGTATTCCGGTCATCAGGGGTCTTCTAGTCCTTACTTCAGTGCCAGTGGTTCGAGAGTTTGCTGATGTATTTCCTTCAGACCTTCCAGCCATGCCTCCGGATCGTGATATTGATTTCTTCATTGATTTAGCTCCAGGAACCCAGCCTATATCTATTCCTCCATACCGTATGGCTCCAAAGGATTAGAAGGAGTTGAAGGAGTAGCTTGAGGAGTTGTACGCTAAGGGGTTCATCATACTGAGTGTATTGTCGTGGGGTGCTCCATTTCTATTCGTGAAGAAGAAGGATGGGTCCATACGGATGTGGATTGATTACCGCCAGTTGAACAAGGTCACCATTAAGAACAAGTATCCTTTCCCGCGTATCGATGATTTTTTTGACCAGTTGTAGGGTGCTCGGGTGTTTTCTAAGATTGATTTGAGATCGGGATATCATCAGTTGAGGATTCGGGCCTCAGATGTTATGAAGACTGCTTTTCATACGAGATATGACCATTATGAGTTCTTGGTGATGTTCTTTGGCTTGACTAATTCCCCAGCAGCATTTATGGACTTGATGAACAGGGTGTTCAGGTCGTACATTGATTCTTTTGTCATAATCTTCATTGATGACATTCTGATTTACTCATGTAGCCTGGGAGAGCACGAGCAGCATTTGAGAGTTGTGCTCCAGACCTTGCGAGAACAGAAGCTATATGCTAAGTTCTCCAAGTGTGAGCTTTGGTTGGATTCCGTGGCATTCTTGAGACATGTGGTATCCGGAGAGGGTATCAAGGTTGATCCTAAGAATATTGAGGCAGTTCAGAGTTGTCCACGTCCTACTTCAGCTACAGAGATCAGGAGTTTCTTGGGTCTAGCAGGCTACTACCGCCGATTTGTGGAGGACTTTTCATCCATTGCAGCCCCACTGACTAGATTGATTCAGAAGAATGCCTCGTTTCGATGGTCCGACGAGTGTGAGGCAAGCTTTCAAAAACTCAATACAACATTGACCTCAGCACCAGTCCTGGTATTGCCTTCCGGTTCTGGGATGTATACAGTATATTGCGACGCTTCACGCGTTGGCTTGGGGTGTGAGTTGATGCAGGAAGGGAGAGTTATTACTTATGCTTCACGCCAGCTGAAGGTTCATGAGAAGAATTATCCTGTGCATGATTTGGAGTTGGCGGCGATTGTTCATGCTCTTAAGATTTGGAGGCACTATTTGTATGGGGTGTCCTATGAGGTTTATACGGATCACCGCAGCTTACAGCACTTGTTCAAACAGAGGGATCTTAATTTGAGGCAACGTATGTGGCTTGAGTTGCTGAAGGATTATGACATCACCATTCTTTATCATCCGGGCAAGGCGAATATGGTAGCAGATGCTTTGAGCAGGAAGGCGGAGAGTATGGGTAGCTTGGCTTATATTGCAGCAGAGGAGAGACCTCTAGCCTTGGACATGCAGTCCTTGGCTAATCGCCTTGTGAGATTAGAATTTCAGTGCCTCGTCGAGTTCTAGTATATGTGGTTGCTCAATCTTCGTTATTTGGTGAAATTAAGGCTCGGCAGTTTGATGATCTGTGCTTGGCAGAGCTTCGGGAGACAGTGGTTCAGGGTGGTTCCAAGGAGGTTACTATTGGCGAGGATGGTGTTCTGAGACTTCAGAGCCGTTTATGTGTTCCTAATGTTGATGGCCTAAGGGAGAGGATTCTATAGGAGGCACACAGTTCTCGGTATTTTGTTCATCCTGGTGCTACAAAGATGTACCGTGACTTGAAGCAGCATTTCTGGTGGAGGCGGATGAAGAAGGACATTGTGGAGTATGTGGCTAGGTGTCTTAATTGCCAGCAGGTTAAGTGTGAGCACCAGAGGCCAGGAGGCCTACTTCAGCAAGATGCCCATTCCTAGGTGGAAGTGGGAGCGCATCACTATGGACTTCGTGGTTGGGTTTCCTCGTACTTTGCGGAAGGTTGACGCGGTTCGGGTCATTGTGGATAGGTTGACCAAGTCAGCACATTTCATTCCAGTGGCTACTACATATACTTCTGAGAGGTTGGCCCAAGTCTACATTCGGGAGATAGTCTGGTTGCACGGTGTGCCAGTGTCCATTATATCAGATCGAGGTCCTCAGTTCACCTCGCACTTCTGGAGAGCATTGCATAATGAGATGGGTGATAGATATCAGCACAACATTTCACCCTTAGACAGATGGTCAGTCGGAGCGTACAGTTCAGATATTGAAGGACATGCTCAGGGCATGTGTGATTGACTTCGGAGGTCAGTGGGACCAGTTCTTGCCTTTGGCCGAGTTTGCTAACAATAATAGTTATCAGTACAGCATTGAGATGGCACCATTTGAGGCTTTGTATGGTCGGGGATGTCGTTCTCCTATCGGGTGGTTTGATCCTGGCAAGGCTAAGTTATATGGCACCGACCTGGTGAGATATTCTTTGGAGAAAGTGAAGTTGATTCAGGAGAGGCTCTGCATGGCACAGTCCAGATAGAAAAGTTACGTGGATCAGAAGGCGCGTGATGTATCATTTATGGAGGGAGATAAGGTTCTGTTGAAAGTCTCATTGATGAAGCATATTATGAGGTTCGGGAAGAAGGGCGAGCTGAGCCCGAGGTTTATAGGTCCTTTCGAAGTATTGAGGCGAGTTGGAGGGGTTTCTTATGAGCTTGATTTACCTCCCAGTTTATCAAGAGTTCATCCAGTCTTTCATGTATCCATGCTCCGAAGGTACCACGACGACTTCTCTCACGTGGTTGATTTGAGCACTATTCAGTTGGATAATAAGTTGGGCTACGAGGGGGAGATAAGGTTTCGTTGAAAGTCTCGTCGATGAAGGGTTATGAGGTTCGGGAAGAAGGGAAAGTTGAGCCCGAGGTTTATAGGTCCTTTCGAAGTATTGAGGAGAATTGGAGGGGTTGCTTATGAGCTTGCTTTACCTCCCAGTTTATCAGGAGTTCATCCGATTTTTCATGTATCCATGCTCCAGAGGTACCACGTCGTCTTCTCTCACGTGGTTGATTTCAGCACTATTCAGTTGGATGAGAAGTTGGGCTACGAGGAGAAGCTAGTTGCTATTATTGACAAGCAGAATCGCCAGTTGAGATAAAGAGAGTTTCTGCTGTAAAGGTTCGGTGGAGGGGCCAACCAGTCGAGGAGGTGATCTAGGAGTCTGAGGAGGACATGCGGAGCATATATACACATCTATTCGGCACTGCAGGTATGATTCTAGACTCGTTCGAGGACGAACGTTTGTTTAAGAAGTGGAGAATGTAACGACCCGACCGGTCATTTTGCGTATCAGGACCCCCTTCCCCTAAATGAGACTTCCCGTAGCGGCTTATTATGATTTATGACTTGTGGGGACGGAGGGTTCGGGATTCGGAAGCGTTTAGAGTGGTATAGGAACACTTGGTTCCTTAAGGTTGGCCTTTAAAGCCAAAGTTTGACTTCGGTCAACATTTTGAGTAAACGACCACAGAATCGAGTTTTGACGGTTCCGGTAGCTTCGTATGATGATTTCGGACTTGGGCGTATGTTCGGAATGGGTTTTGGATGACCTGGGGGCGTTTCGGCGCCCAATATCGAAATTAGAGTTTCCTTAAGTTTGAAATTTGGTTTGCAACATATTTTTGTGTTATCGAGGTCCGAACGGAATTCCGAGACCGGAAATAGTTTCTTTATGTCATTTATGACTTTCTTGCAAAATTTGGGGTCATTCCAAGTAGTATAGGTTAGTTCGGCGCATTGAAAGCGAATTATAGAACTTTAAGTTCAAAATTTGAATTCAATTTGGTTTTGGGGTCGAATTCTTAGTTTCGTTGTTGTTTTTCATGTTCCGGAAATTCGAGCGAATCTGTATCATGAATTCAGACCTGCCAGTGCCTTTGGACGGGGTCCCGAGGGGATCGAGTGAGTTTCAGACCCCTCAAAGTTAAATTCAAAAACCAGATTTTCACTTATTGGTTTCCTTTAGTGCGATCGCAGGTGCAATAATGCGATCGCATAGAAGGAGTTGGCACGGTGTGAGAAAATGCCCTTTGCGATCGCATGGGCTTATCTGCGTTCGCACATGGGTGATTTGTGGCCTGGCCCAGTTTTGTTCTCTGCGTTCGCACCCCCTCCCCCACAATCGCACAGGCCTGGCCCAATTACTCTCTGCAATCGCAAGTCTCCTTGTGCGATCGCACAGTAGACTTTTCAGGGGTCCTGGCCGTTGACTTGTGCAATTTCTCTTCCCCAGCTGCGATCGCGCGCAAGGGATAGCTAGGCATTGTTAGATTTAAACGGGACTTAGTCCCATTTTAGCCATTTTTCTTCACTTGTGGCGATTTTGGGAGCTTTCAAAGAAGAGATTTCACCTAGCAACTGAGAGGTAAGTGATTCCTATTATAATTTAAGTTGAATACTTGAATTTTACGTAGATTAACAAACTAATTAGTGGAAAATCATGGGTTAGAGTAAAAACCTAGGTTTTATGAAAAAATGGGAGAACTACCAAGAAATTTGCCATGGAATCATACAAAAACTATATATTAATGATCCTTAGGTTATGGGTAAGTGTTTCCTTCGAAAATTTTCGGAATCCGAGCACGTGGGCCCGGGGGCGTATTTTGAGATATTGCAAAGTAGGCTAAATTGGTTAACTAAATAGGGAAATTCCATACTTTTGAGCATAAATTGATGTATTTATGTAATATTTGGCTAGTTTCGAGTCCTTGGGTGACGAGTTTGGAGTTTCGGGCGCGTTCTTGACCCGGAGAGTAGATTCGACACAAGGTGAGTCTCCTTTCTAACCTTGTAAGAGGGAATTGTCCTCATAGGTTATATAAATAATTGCATGTCCTTATTTGCGGGGGCTACGCACGCACGAAGTGATGAGAGTCTGTGCGTAGCTACTACTATGTTATGTTGGGTAGTTCTAGGACTCACAAGCATGCTTATATGTGCCTTACATGTGTTCCTAAATTCATTTTGAGTTTCTTATTATCCTTGAATTGGCATGAGAATATTAGGAAGTTATGTTCCATATTGTATTGCTTAAGTTCTTGCTTTAAAGTATATACTATGTTAACTCCCTAAATATTGATAATTTTATGTATGTATGCGGCACCCGCGTCACATGTATGATTCGTGAGCGGAACAGCCCTACTATTATGTCAACCGCGCCGTATGTTCGGCTCGCGAGCGGGGTAATAGATGCATCTATGGTTCGAGCCATTCGACTCTCGGCAGTGCACATTTATTTTCGCGACGCTTCGGTTGTACGCTTTCGGCATTCTATGTGCTATATAACTTACTGGGAGTTTTGTTGTAATTGTATAAATTGTTTCATGTGAAAAGGAAATTTAGTACATTATATGCTAGTGAAACTGACATGCAAAGGTAATTACTATTATACTTGATATTTTATGTCTTTGTGATCACTACGACTTTTATACCTGCCTAGCCCTTATTCAATTATGTTATTTAAACTCTGACCCTAGTAATTATCACATTCACTTCTCGTCACTACTTCTTCGAGATTAGACGGGATACTCACTGGGTACATATTTATTTTTGTACTCATGCTACGCTTCTGTACTTAATTTTACAGGCTCTGAGGCAGGTGCATCTAGGTATTCATCATGCGCTCGTCCCTGACGTATGGTGCGCGTGGACTTCTCAGTGAGCTGTTTTCCTTGACGCTTATCTCTGGCAGCACCTTGGAGTTCCTCTTTTCTTTTATTATGTCTGTATTATTTCTTCAGACGGTAGAGAAAACTTGTACTTTCTTTTGGATATTAGTTTCTATTAGATGCCCGTAGACCTGTGACGCCAGTTCCTGGCATGCCTACGTAGTGGATATTCTATTCTTTTTGGTTGTAATGATGGTGGTGATTACTATATTTATTGCTCACTTTTGGTTGTCTAAGTCACTAATTTACTTCGAATTTATGCATTTGAAAGAAAAATCTCTTAAGTATGGTGAATTGTTTTATAAATCAAAAAGGGATCACTAGTAAATTAAGGTTGGCTTGCCTGACATCGAAGTTGGGCGCCATCGCGACCTGAATTGGGATTTGGGTTGTGACAATTTTTATTTTCTATTACGGCCATACCTCCTTTTTTGGTACTACCTGTGCAGGACTTACCTAAGGGCTGTCAGATATTGGATATGTAATATCAGCTGCTAAAAGTTTCACCACTTCTTTCTTGACAACTTCTTGCATTGTTGGATTCAGTCTCCTTTGGGATTGGACTATTGGTTTGTAACTTTCTTCTGTGAGGATCCTATGCATACTGATGCGAGACTAAATTGCATAGTTTAACATGAGATATACCATACATTTTATGCGCATTAATGATAAAAATACACTTGTTATGTGCTTAATGGAGTTTATTTCATGTGTAGGTGAAGTGGAGATGGAAACGGAGCTAAAGAGATGAAAATACGTCGAAAGATACGCGAAAGGAGACACCCGGGCGATAGCCGGGCGACAGAGCCAAACACCCTGACCCTACCTGGCGTTAACCAGGTGTTAGGGCTGAAACGCCATCCCTACCCTGGTNCGGGTTTAAGTGTTTTCTAATTGAAATAGAAGTCTCCTACACGGTTAGGGTTCACCCTAAACCTATAAATAGACTCCTAAAACACAACTACAAAGGGAGATCAGGAGAGATCAGAGGGAGATTTGAGATTAGAGTGGATCAAAGGCAAAACATCAATTTGTACATATTTTCTTCTTTACTTTGTAGTTTAATTATGCAAGTTATTTTAGATTTTATTCTTATGAATTTGTTTAGCTAATTTCTTGTGGAACCCGTTGGGGAATAAACTTATTGTGATATTAATATAGCTTTGATTGGTTGATTAAACTCTATTTGTTCAACTACGTTCTTGTTGTAGTTGATTGAAGGGCCCTCAATTAGCTGTGCCTATTTATTATGTATCTACTTGAGAGAGAGTGCATATTTAGGTAATTGTTTGAACAACACCACTCCCAGAGTATAGACGAAAGTCATAACCGAGGGTTTAGAGGTTGGATTAGAGATAACGATACTTCGGGTGCAATCTAAGTGAACTGTAATGCAATCTAGCTAGCGTAACTTGAGAGAGTGCGTCTAGTAAATTATCATAATTACTTGAGAGAGATTTATGGTAGATAGAGTGTTCATGATTGATAGAGATAACTAATCAAGCTATACGAAGTATCCGAGAAGTAAGTTCACCAGCGGGGGAAACCATAACCTTAGATTTTTATTACAATTGTTTATACATTAGCGTAGTTAATCTTTAGTTTTAATATTTAGTATTAGTAATTTAAATAACATCAGGTGACAGCTGAGTAGTATTTTAACAGCTTGCTTGATACGTCAATTCCCTGTGGGATCGACTCTGGACATAATACCCCAGGATTATATTTGCAACGCCCGTTTAGTCTTCTACAAGACATAGTTGAGCGTGATCACATACAAATAGGTGGATTGATTCCTTTGATGTCAGTTATAGTCCACCCTAAAGCTCTTTTATGTTTCCTCAAGACTTCTATCAATTCGTATTCTTGTTCTGTAGTCAAAGAAGATGAAATGATTACTGTAAATAATTCAGGTTCAAGAAAAACATATTTTAAATGAGAAGGAAGATTTTTGAGTTTAATTTTTGATTGAACTTCTTCTTGTGAGACTTTCTCATTTTCTGATTCTTTTTCCAGTGTCAGCTTCTTCTCTGATTGTGGGATTTTCATCACTTGTGATACCTAACTTGACCAAGTATCTTTCTAATGAATCAGTAATCAATTGATTATCCTTGAATTCATCTACAAGGTCATCTAGTAAGTCAATTTGAAAACAAGATGATGATGACTCATTCCAAGAAAATTTTATCATTTTCTGCATGTCAAAAATTACTTGCTCCCCATCAACTCTCAATATTAATTGTCCTGGATGAACATCAATGATCATTCTTCTTGTAGGGAAAAATGGTCTACCTAAAATTAATAGTACCTCAGTATTTTATTCCATTTCAAGTACTATAAAATCTACTGAAAATACAAATTTATCTATTCTAACGAGGACATTTTTAATTATTCCTTTGGGCCTTTTAGTACTTTGATCAGCTAATTGAAGAGGCACACTAGTACCGTCATTTCACCAAGTTCTAATTTTCTGAAAATTGAACAAGGCATTAGATTTATTGAAGCACCCGAATCACATAATGCTTTTTCAAAGTAAGCACCTCTCACAGTACAAAGGATTGTAAAACTTTCTGGATCACCAAGTTTTTATGGAAGCTTTTTTGAAGTATAGCACAATATTTCTCTGTAAGCTTAACGGCTGAAACTTCTTCCGATTTTATTTTATTTAACAAAATTTCTTTGAGAAATTTATCATATGCGCATTTGTGTCAAAGCTTCTGTGAAAGGTATGTTAATATAAAATTGCTTTAAAATATCCAGAATGTTTGAAAACTGTTTGTCAAGTTTTTCTCGTTTCATTTTTTGGGGAAAGGGAGGGATGCAGAGTGAGGATTTGTCATCAACTCATTCTCTTGTACCTTTCGTCCTTTTACCTTTTTATTCTTTTAGAAGTTCAGAGTCTCTTTTATTCTCACATTTATTTACCTATTCCACTTCTTGTGGCTTTCCTTGTCTATCTACGTATGGATCATCAAGAGTTTTACCTGACCGTAGAGATATGGCTTTGAGGTGTTCCTTTGGATTTTTCTCGGTGTTGATTGGTAAAGCACCTTTTATTTTTCCAGACATGAGGGTCACTAATTGGCTCATCTGGATTTCTAAATTCTTGATGGCTGAACTTTGACTTTCAACCTGCTCGTCAGTAGCCTTAATGAATTTGTACATCATGTATTCAAGGCTTTGTTGATGAGCTATTTGGGGCGGTTGTTGATATTTCTGAAAATCTTGTTGCCCTCTGTTTTGATTTTAAAAACTAGTTAGTTCCTGCACCTGCTTCTTTTGATTGAAAAATCTTTGAGGATTTTCAGCACCATTTGGGTTACTCCATTGGAATCCCGGATATTTTTGTGCCATGGGACTACCGAATGGGTAACTAGTTCTATAAACAATAATATTTACTTATTTTTCATTTTGTGTTGAAGCTTGGAACTCATGATTTGTATGATTATCTCCACGAACGTCACAATTCTCATGTTGAGATGATGATTGAGTAATTACCTAAAAGGCCTCAACTTTTTATGTCAGAGTTGCAATTTGTTGCGCTAATGAATTCCAAGCTTCAACTTGATTGACTTTTGTTGCTTTCTTAACAATCATTCTGTTAGAGGGTCATTGAACATCATTTTCTGAAACTTCATTGAGCAACTGCATGGCTTCTGCAGTGGTTTTGTTCATTATAGGTCCTCCTGATGTTGCATCAATAACGCAGAGGGTTTAAAACCATGATAAAAATATATATAAACTATAAGGATATTGGATATCATGGTGTGGGAATTTTCTTAGCATTGCTTTTAATCGTTCTCATGCTTGGTATACAGATTCAGTATCTGTCTGCACGATATTATTGATTTCTTGCTTCATTTTAAATATTTTTGCATTTTAAGAAATTTCTGAGTCATTTGGTCCCATGTAATAATTTAACCTCTCGATAGTCTTCACAACCATATTTTGTCTTCACCTTTTAAAGAAAAAGGAAAAAGCTGCAACCTGATAGCGTCTGTTGTGACTCCATTATACCTGCAAGTTTCAACTAATTCAAGAAAATTAATTAGATGGGTGTGAGGATCTCCACTCGCATCACCACTAAATTGACACGAGTGTTGAATAGTTTTAATCAAGCATGTGTGAATTTCAAAGTTATTTGCTGCAATTGGTGGTCTCCTTACACTTAATTCTCCTTTAAAATGATTTCGCCTTGCATAATCTCTTAGTATTCTATCATGCCGTGGTGCTACTTCATCAAACTGTTCTTCTACTTGATGTGGTGGGAGTTAATTGTTGTTGTTAAGTTCTTCGTTCTCCATTTCTTCTTGTGAAGAAATTTGAGATTGTGAAACCTGTTCTTTTCGCAACAACCGCAAGGATTTTTCAATTTCAGGATCGTATTCAACTAGTTCTCTTGAGGAGGAACCGGTTATACACTTCCTGAAATTTATGCACAAGAGTCAAAATAATTAGACAAAAAAATCTCAAATTAGTAGTAAAATAATTAATCTGTAGTAGATTTTTCCATTCCCCGGCAACGGCGCCAACAGTTTGACGAGTGTCTAGCGTATATATAATTCTGGCTCGTACTCTATCAAATAATAGTATAGAAAATGTCGGACCCAAATAGAATGGTTAATCTATTCTACAGATGTTTCTTGTTTTAATTACTATTTGAGATAATCGGAAAGAGTTGAGTTGTGAGGTAACTAACTAAAATGCGTAAATAAAGCAATGGAGAATTTTTTTTTTTTTTGTTTCACAAATATAAAAAGATGTTGGGATCCTGACTTCACTTAATATTTCTATTATATAGTAAATATATTTATTCTTTAATTTCTATTTTTCACAAATGTATAAATGGCTCTCACGATTACATTTATATATTATTACTTAAGTTGAAAAATTAGTTGCACTCCTTTCGGTTATATAAATTAATCATCAGAATGGTAATATTAAAGAACCAGAAATAAAGGCTTGAACTGAAATATGCTCTTTTTAGTAAGTAACTTTCGGTTACCATACTCGTTATAAAATATGTAGAATTAATTATAACATAACATAGATAGATATCACTACACAAATATGAACATCTATTATAAAGCAGATAAACATAAAATAGAATTTAGCTCAAGCATGTGAAATTATAGAGAATAATGACTGTTATTATATAAAATATTAAGATATGTCATTCTCTCAACACAAGAAAAGTTATTCCATATTGAAGCTAATACCGACAACAGAAATATTTTTGTCCGTTTTTCCCTTATTTAATTAAAAACAAGAATTAGAGTAATTTTTGACACAACAATGTATTCGGAACTAGAGATAAAGCCAATATAATGGCTAAAAGATGAAAAAGAAGAGAAACTAAAGGACAAAGAGAAAGAAAATAGCTTTCTTCTTAAAACTTAATTTCGATAGTACACTTCTAAGCTTTCTTTCTCGGCTCCCTTGATTTCACAATTGATTCATCTTTTTATAGGCAAATTATGACAAAGTTTTCAATACACTTCTGAATATGAACTTGTAATGGCTAGCTATGACTTTGTTATGCTTGGTTACGAGCTTCTGTTGTAGGTTAGTTATGGATCAGTTATAATTTGTTGTAGTCGATTATCTTTTGTCATAGTAGATCATATATATACAATATCTTTTATTTAGCGTCATATTTTACTCTGCTTTAGCTAGTCTGTTTTTATGAATTTTTCTCTGTAATCTTTTCGCTCTCAAACCAATTTTTCTTTAACATTTCCTACATAATTTAGACAAAAATAGGGAACAAATATGATAGTTTTTTGTGTTTTTAAAAAGAAATGATATGTTTAAAAATCAAGTAAAATACACTTATCAATAAGCAACTTTCTTTTTTTTATTAAAATAACTTAAATATCTATAAAGCTATTTTTTAAAGTACTTTTCTATAAAAATTGACAATTGGTGGAAGTGGAACGGTGAGGGAAGTAGTGGTTGTGTTTAGGAAAGGATAATTTGAAGATAACAAATATATTAGAGATAAAATAGTAAAATATTTTGTCAAACTAAAAATACTTATAAGCTAAAGAGTCATACATTAGGGATAACTATCAAATTATTGATTTTGGTTTTGTCATAAAAGCACTTCTAATACTTACTAGTAGACAAATTAAAAGGTGTATGAACTAGCACATAAATTATGTATATAGAATTAAATATATGTCGATTATTTTTAGTTTAAGTTATTGATTGTACGGCTATTTAGGTTAGTTCTTTCTCTTTATAATCGCATAGCATTATTTGTTGTCAAAGTTTTCAAAAATCGGTGCACATTTAGTCCTAGCCCATAGAAAATGGATCCTTATATTTTATCATTATTTAATTTTATATTTGTGAATTTTTTACACGCTTAATCCTTTTCTAACTATTATTTTAAAAAAATAGCACAATTTATTGTTTATTCCATAAAGATCACTTTTTTTCATTATTAGCATACTATAAAATTAAGCTCAACATTTAATAAGTTAACTGACTCACTAATCATGGGAAGTACTTTTTTTGTCCATCTCCATTCCCCCTTTCCAACATTCATCTTCACTCCATTTTTTAAAATCTGATGCATATGTGAATGCTGTCACACCTCCTTTTTCCGACACAGGGTTGGATATGGGAGTTTTTCCAATTAAAGTGACATTATTCAAGTTTGGGATTTATCTTAGTTTTCAGAGTCGCCACCCGGATTTTTTACGGTNTTCTAATTAAATTAAACTCTAAACTAATAAAAATGTAGCAATTAATTTCAAACCTTATTTTCATATATATTTACATATTAATTAAGAATACAACAACCAATTATATTTTTAATTAAATCTATGATTTATCGAATAAAATGATTAATTTTTATAGTAATTAGTTATTAAAAACTACATTACGTTAAATACTCGTCATTTGTATCATTCAACAAATTCGTAATGCAGAATTTCAATGATTTTGACAGATGAATTATGGATATGCCAGCAACGCGAATAATTCACAATTGATTACTGAAAAGTCAGTCAATATTTTATAAAATTAATTGATTTATTGGGATTTTTATAGGACGATATGACGAGTAAAAATCACATGCTCACAAATGCCACCTAAATTCAAAATGTATTGATTTATGTCTTTTATGCTTTGTATATCAAGTATCACTTTAATTCAAAATGTTTTTTTATGTATATAATTTTTGTAGATTTATTTGTGAAGTGGTATCTTATTTTAAGATATATTTTTAATGTATATTTCAAATATATTTTATATGTCAAGTGCTATTTTAATTCAAGATGTATTTTTTATATGTATATTTTATATGTCATCTTAATTAAATTTAAGATATATTTTTTTTATGTATATTTCATATGTTTAAGTGTCATCTTAATTGAAGATGTATTTTTTATGTATATTTCTTGTATATTTTATATATGTGTTAATTCAATGTTTTTTTTTAATATACGTTATGTATATATTATCATATATTATTATCGAAGTAAGATCTTTATGTTAATAAAGGAAGGAAGAAGGAAGAGAAAAACTTAAGAAAGATAATTAAAAAGAAAACGAATGGAACAATATTAGAAAATATATTGGCTTCGGCAGAAAACAAAATTAACAAGACAAAAAAAAAAAAAAGGAAAGTTGATGGATAAAGAGAAAAAAAAAAGGCATGATTTTTTTACAAAGAATTATTGATTTTCCATTCAAATTGCTTATGTTTGGGGATTAATAATTAATATTTTTATTTTAATAAAAATATGTGCTACAAATATAAATATTTTCCTGCCACAACTATAATATTGAATTTCATGCTAAGAATTTGTTATATTTCTTTTAAGTTGTGACAGTTATGTAAAGTCCCCTGTATTTTTCAACTTTGCTGCCTTCACTTCTATGGTTGCTCTGCTCCCTTCTAGTCAAAATGTCAAATACTTGGTAACAGTACGTTTTATTTATGGTTGTTGCAAGGAGGTTTTGCTTGAAAAAAGAACATTTACTTTCTGTAAAAAGCATTTTTGTGAGCGTATTGCCACTAATTCATGGCATCACGATTTTCTCTGCAAAATGTTCTGAGGTAGCAAAACCAGAAGATCATATACATCTGTAACTTGAAATCAATTAGAAATAGTGAAACTTCGTTTACTTTAGGACATACCCCAACATTCAAGGTAAAAAGATGGATATTTTCTATCAAGAAACTAGGAAATCTGAAAAGAAATAATGATATTATAGAGACCCATCATTCTTTTATTTATTTTTTTGGTTTCTCACCCGGTGTCCGGTACCCACATTGGGCCTGATTAAATCCGGATTCGCGCCGCAAGTTCCACATTGGAGGGTAAAGCGCTCCCTAATAAAAACGACTCCGTAACCAGGAACTCGAACCCTAGACCTCTTGTCATTATTTTATTGGATGGAAATTTTGCATATTACAAATGATGTCTTTCATTATCCCGGCAGGTTTATAACCGGTTTGGTCAAGTTTATGTGAAGTCAAAAATATTTTCTTTTTAATTAAATAAATAGAGTGCTTATTTTGTAGAGTTGATGTGTTTGATCAAACTTTCAGAAAAAAATAAGCCCCTAAAAAAATAACCTTTCACCAGACACACTTTTTGAAATCTTGGCATGCACTATGATATTGGAAAAGTACCTTTTATTGATTAGCCAAATACGAATTAACACATCCTTTTTTTTTTAAAAACACTTTCCAAATAAACAATTTTTGAAAGCTTAGGCCAAACAGGCTAACTTGTTCTGGCTTGCAGAAGTGTCTTTGTGACTGGTATTTCTTCTTTTGTCTCATTTAGGGGCTGAATCTACTACTCCATTTTACGTATCTACTGTTGATATTGGTGTGTACAAAGTAACAAATTTCACCACGTTGCTCAGTACAAAGTAGGAGTACTTACCATATTTTTCTTTTACTGACCTAAAGTAAGAGAAAATGCACGTTACACTTCATTTAAGTTTTTCTTCTTTCTTTTTCTTTTTTTCTTCAATGTCTGCTTCACAAAAAACTTCAGAGGATTGAAGATGAAGATGGTCTGCCAAATGAGCACGAAACAAGCCGATAATTCATTAGCAGAGGGGAGAATATCACCCCTGGTACGTTTACTACACTGAGATACGTACGCTGGTAACGAGACTAGACTGGATTCAAAAATTGGCGACCATTCATTTACTAAGTAAAGCTTCAGCGGAAGGAATTTGTTTTGAACAGTATAAAGTATATTTTATAGCAGCAACATAAAAAGATAACTCAAGTAGATGAACGGAGATAATCCCAGCAACTTAAAGTGCTAAGTTATTATTCCAAACTTGCTTTTTGGAAATCGCTGAGAACAAAACAGTTCCTCTTAACCATCAGTTTACCTTACATTATCGCAGCGCCAACACGCTATCTAAAACGATGCAGCACCTGCTTTTCGGTTAATTAAAGAGTTAATTGTGTTAGAAACATTTCACAGTATTCACTTGGCTTGAATGCAAAACGAGTAAATGCCTTCTCGGAGAGCAATTTTAAGGTCAAATGGAGCTGGAGACTAGATAATGGTCGATATCTTAGTCATTCTATACACTTTTTTACTTTATGTAAGCAACCGCATAAAACAAAATGTTAGGTCAAACTAGTCAAAAATTTCTTCCCAACTCATACCATGTAAATATCAAAGCCAGGCTCAACATGCTGCCATTCATTGCCTGAAGCAGCATTGACCAGAGAAAACGTGCCCACTGACATTTGAACAGCTTTTACGATGTTCTATTATATGGGGGTCTAAAGAAATCCTTCTTCCTTTTGGGGCCCGGATGGGAGGAGGGGAAGAGGGCTGTTAGAATATCAAAAAGGTACAAACAGCCAAAACAGCAATTTCACAAAAGCTGACATTCACATTTACCTACTAAGATAAGCCTAGGCATTATATATTTACCTAGAAGATGCGAACTTCAAGTACACTAAACCTGACTTAAATAATTACTATTACATTCACAACACTGAACTAACTATATATGGACATCTCTCTCTCTAGCTTGGGAGAGATACACATTGAATGAACCACATTTCTTGACAATGTCCGTAATTGACTAACATGCAAAATCGACTGCCTATATTGCATTTGAGGTGGCAATTTAGAGACTGTTCTTTCTGCAATTGCATTTGTGTGGTTCTATTCATGCTGCTGCTAGTGCCAGTACATAATTAGCGACAAAACTTCCTAGGGAACTAGTGGATTGATGACGAGAACGCGGAAAAAATATTAACCAAATTAATGATCATAATGAAAGACATTGTACCCTATCAGGAAGATTTTTAGGCATTGGAAGCGCAGTGACATATCTTTGCAGAAAAGGTTTATGGCTATGTGCAGCTGCATCTGTTGATGATGACTCAGCACTATTGAATTGCCCCCGACCATGAAACTTTGCAAATCGATAGAAGACAGAGAACTTCTCCAAATCTTGCCCTTCCACTATCACGTCTAATACCGACGCTCTCTTGTCCAAACTGCACCATAGTGGTAGCAAAATCAGAACCATGTGAAATTGATGGAAGCTGCTTTTGTTAGTATCAAATAAAGACAGAACCATAAACGAATATGAACCAGCTACCTAACAAAGTCACTTTCTAACTTCCTCGCTCTTCCCGTAAACGTTTCCATAGCTCTGGCAAACTGATGCCATTTTTTCTTCTCAGATACCTTGCACTTGTCAGGAAATCTAATAATATATCAAACAAATTATTAGGACTGAAGCAACAAATTTCTAGATGCAATTAATCAATGTCAAGTAATAACTAGAACTTACGGTTCTTTTCCATCATGAGGCATATTGGTATCACCATCCGAGCAAAAGACCATGCTGCACGCATCCCCTAATGCCAATCTGGATATGGAGTAAGCCACACTCTCATACTCTGATTTAGCATCTGCAGAAAGAATTGCTGCAGGCGGAGGATAAAATAGTTGCTGCATAAGTTGAGTGGTCAATATAAGCCTTCTTCTAGCTTTAAGCCTAGGTGGCCCCTCATCAACCGACTCAATTTCTTTAACCTATTATTAGAAGAATAAAGGCTGTCAGAACTGAAATGCAACCAAATTGTCGAAATAATAGGATTTTAGTAGGCAAATCAAGATACCTTTTCGGTAACCCTATTAACTGCTTTGGCCCACTCTATATCCACCAGGCTGACAACGAAAAATTTAACACGCATCAATAAACATGAAGCTGGAAATAACATAACCAAAATGAGAACAAATGGAACAGAAAACATCCGGCAGCAAACAAATAGCTCAAAAGGAAAGGGATCTATTAAAAGTTGCTCGGAAACAAGAACCTGAATGTCTGATCGCTCCATAGATCCAGAGAAATTTCTTTGTACCAAGGAGTGAGTTCAGATGTAGAACGTTTCCGCTTTTTGGGTTTCAAGAGTGGGTGCTGCTGACCAATGTTCACAGGCAACGTTTGTAGAGAAGAAAAATGTTCAGTTGCAGCAGAGCTGGCAATTGAACTTGGCCCAAGATTACCAATTTGACTTCTATCAGCAGTTGCATGGATTACTTGCTGAATAGAATTAAGTGCATGCAAACCACTGGTAGACTTCGCAGGAGTGAAAGGTTGTTCAGCTGTCTTCATGGCGGCAGCTCTTTGTGCATCATACATCTGTAACATCTGCCCATTTTTGAAGCTTCCGTACCGATTGAACCAAGATGGTGCCATATGTGGACTGATCTGAGTTTGCTCAGGCATGACAGAATTAGTATTACCATTATGAGAGCCAGTCTGATATTCATCCTGACGGAAAGCAACATCCGGAGGAGTCATCCTTCCTCCATGTTGAAATGATGCACTTCTTTGCAAATCATCTTGCCCAGAGAAGCTTAGCATTCTAGAATCAGCAGAAGGAACTTGCTGTGCAGCTGCACTGCTGTCTGGTAGCCTCATTCTTCTGAGGGCCACATTGCATGCATCGGTGTCAGCGTTTTTCATGCTCCACATTTGGTTTAGTAAGGAGTAACTTTGATTGGGAAAGCTATTTGGTTTCAGTGATCGGCCAAAGGCCTCAATATCTTTCTGCATAGAGGCCGAATTTGAAGGAGATCCTTCAGGGAGATTCTTGATAATAGATTCTCCACCCTGTGAATCAATCATTTTCTGCACTAAGTCCACATTATCCGAAGCTGCTGGCTCAGAAGTGCTCTCCTTTTCTCGCGGTTCTTCTGCCTCACCAGAACACAGAGAATTCACTGAACTACTACCAAGCTCAGACATGAAAGCCCCTCCTCTATTGGCATCTTGATCACCTTGCCTCTCTGGAGCAGATAATGACGACTCCATAATATTCATCTGATTCGGCTGGGGAATATGGGAAGGCTCCTTGCTATACTGACCACTAAAAAGGTGCTGTGGTGGTGGGAAATTCATCCGCATATTAGCAAACTTCTTGGAAGATGCACCCTGCAGAGAGCTCCCAGGCGTTAAAAAAGATGGAGAAGCTGATACTGACTCCTTCGCCGAAACTCGATTAGTAGAGACGTTTCCTTGGGGACCACTGGCATTACTTAACTGAGACTTGCCCCCAGAGAGAGAAGGGCCATACGGTATATTGCCAGCCCCATTCAGCAAGGGTCCTCTGCCAGAATCTCCTTTTTCTGTTGAATGGGGAGCATGTTCATCAAAAGATACACTAATAGACTGATATGTGGAGTCTTGCCCACTAGCCCTAACCATGTGGGGATTTTGAAGTTGATTTCTCGAGTGGGTAAGAACAGAAGCTGATTCAAATGTTGAAGAGAAGTTCCCAGGCATGGTGTGCATAGTAGTTTCATTAGTTGTACTTCCTGGAACTCTAGATGTGCTATTATGCTTCAACTCTTGTGGTATGAGGTCTGAAGGGGCAGGCAAAGATTGAGCCTGATGAGGACGGGGCATCTGCCCCTGACTTTTTTCTCTAATCTCAACGGCAGCATGGCTTGACTGTGAAGAGCTAACAGCTCTGGTAGGACCCTGAGATGACAAGAGATGGGTTTTGACAGAGATCTGCTGTGAAGGAGGACCAAGCTGAAGACCAAAACCTTGAGAGGCAGAAGACTGATTTCGCCTGAGATGTCCAGCAGACCCATCAGCATTTTCGGATTCAGGCACCTCAGATGATGCTTTCTGTTCAGAATTGCTGAATTGAGCCATTGGACCATGCTCTCTCGATGGATCCACCTTCTGAAGAAGCTGTAGCATGTTTGGACTGCAATGAGAAAACCAGTCAAAAACAACAGATCTATATAGCATGAACAGATTAAAAGAGTAGTACAGCTGATTTTACAGTCAACATGGTTCCAAAGAACCATGTAAAGTTATGAAGAGCTTAGAGATATAAGCTATCGCTGATCGCTGAGTACCTAAGAGATTAACTAAGTAAGCTATAGAATAGTGAATTGACAACCTAGATTGTGGAGCCGTATTTGGTGATAGCCCAACAGATCTATTTAATGGTGAAGACATATTAGATCCACCAGGAAAGCTGCCTCCAGAGCGCACCTGCCCAAAGCCTTTGCCATCGGCCAGAACTTCGGATGAACGTGCCTGTAAATCAGGAAACATTGTCCGTTCACTACTTGCCAAAGGTTTACAGAACTTTACAGTATTATATTATCATAAATCAGATATAACACCATTTCAAATTCTGCCAGAATATTAGGAACCTGAGCAAACATTGACTGGCCATGGTGGGCAGTCTGCCGCAACATAGGCTGAGCATGAGTAGGGTGTTTCATTCCATAAGAAGGATCTGCATCCTTATCCAAGTTACCCATAGGATGGTACTGAAACTTGTTAGCCCAAGAATTTCTCCGACCAACATGATTAGACAACTGCTGCTTCCCAGCTGGCAGAAACCTTGAATCCCTGGCATCTGACAAGACATTTTCCCTAGCACCACCAGCAGAAGAATGAGGGGATAAGTTAGAACGATGGCTGTCATTTGAATTCTCCTGTTTATCACTGTTCTCCATCTCATGCAGTTTATACTCTTTGTCACCAATATCCAGAGATGAGTGCAAAAGCTGGTTGTCCTCAGAAACATGGTGCTGTAAAACCTCCAAGCCTTTGCTGACACTAGATTTTACCAGTGGATCAGCATTCTTCCAAGAACTAGCTTGATGATTATTTTGGAAAAATTGACTGGTCTCCTCGCCACTCCTCATGGTACTTGAGTTTGGTATAGCGGAAGAATTATGCAAGCTAAAGACCTCCAAGTTTGCCTGGGGACTACCCACAGATGATTCTGCGCGCTCCATAGTAACTGTAGTATTATGGCCAGGATTAGAATTCCACCTGGCACCCCTATGAACTACTTCACCTTGAATGAATTTCTTCTGATTGTAATCTTGGGAACATTTAAATGAGTTCTCTACTGAAACACTTACTGCATCTCCAGAAGACACTGCTGATTCAAGAACACTCCAACCAGGTGATTTGTTGTATTGTTCCCTAACTCCACCAAGATCGGGCGTCAAAGGACTAGAAATGTTTTTTGAGATCATTTCTCTGTCAAGAGGATTTGAAGTCTTCTCAACCATCTGGTCACCTTCTAACATCTGTGATTGACCTGACTTAGACCACTTATTTCCTTCGTCTGATGACTGCACAAGTCTCTGAGAAGAATTTGATTGCAGACTCTTGCCTGGCTCAAATGGAAACCTGTGTCCCTGAAAATTGTGATAGCTATTTCTCATATCAATATTATCAGAGGGATGAACAGAAACAGATTTCAAAGATGAGGCTTGGGGAAAATTGTCTTCAGCAGAAGATGTTCTATGTCTCTCGCTGTTATATATCAAATTCTGTCTCCCAGAAGGAATTTCAGTACTGTGAAAATTTAAACCAGTGCACTGCTCCTGTAGTCCAGCATCACTACTAGAAGTTTCTGCAACAGCAGACTGCATAAGAGCACTCCAAGTACCACCTTGGATAGACGGAATCCCATCTAGCAATTCAGCACCATCAAAAGGATTACCACCTTCACCACTCATAGGACTCTTGCCAAATGCAGCCCATATATTATCATCTGAACCAAATAAAATTCTTTCTTCTGTAGGATCTAGTCCAACCTCGTTCTGTGCGGAAGAAGCTTGCACTGCAGCTTCCTCATGTGAGGTCTCTGAAGGAACAGCTAAATCCTGTCTGCCACATAAGTCCTGGAGAGCTGAAGCTTTTTGCATAGTATCAGCTTGCTGAAGGTTACCCACATCTACCACATTAGACAGAGCTTGGCTTGGAGCATCTCCATATACATTTTCAAGGAGGCTCTGACTAGAGATGAAAGTCCCGTCCTGCCCACTAACTTGATCTGCTAATGGAGCATATTGATTAACTGGAAATGAACTATTAAAGGTCGGCATTGGCTGCACAGCTTGCTTATCTGTCACCCCTTGTGAAAAATGGTTTAGAGACGGTCTTGAACT
The DNA here is from genome assembly GCA_005239525.1 of Nicotiana knightiana. Lineage (NCBI taxonomy): Eukaryota > Viridiplantae > Streptophyta > Magnoliopsida > Solanales > Solanaceae > Nicotiana > Nicotiana knightiana. Next base: position 269,205 of record ML435395.1, on the reverse strand, counting down.
AGAAACAGGAACCCCATATAGAGATTGATCATTCTGTTGAGGAATCAAACCCATTACACGTTGTGCTTGGCCATTATTGGTTGGAATGTTTCCACTGGAGGACCCTTGATGTACTGGAGAACCACGCTGCAACCAATTTGTGTTGCCAAGCTCATTTCCCCAGGAATGATTTAGTGTACCAGAATTTGCAGTGCCATTAACTAATGCTGGGGAATGGACACCAGATGCCACCTTAGAACAGGAGGAAACCTGATTTAATGTATTTTGTTGCCTCGCTTCTAGTTGATGAAGTTGCTGCTGTCTCTGAAGCTCTTGCATCTTCATGAACATAACTTGCTGTTGAAATTGCTGCATGTCACTAATCCCAGACTGCTGCCGCTGCAAAGAATGCAACATGTTTGATTGCTGATGAGGGATTTGCTGACCACCAAAAAGTTCAACACCGACAGGACTATCAGAAGGTTCTGATCTAGCAGGTGCTCTTGCGTGCTGCTCAGGACCCAACCATTGCTGTGACTCAAAAAAAGATGAGCCTCCTGAGGCTATATTACATTGATCGGAACTAGTATCCACAGCGGGAAAGTTTGTTTCACCCTGCCTTGTCTGGTAAAACTGATTGCCATACATGTAACCATTCAAATTTGGCTGCTGGATTTGTGACTGATTTTTAGCATACTCAGGCCTCGGAATTGACTGTGTAAAGTTTAAACCATGCTGCCCATTGAATGGATAACTGCTTAGTCCTCTCCCAGCGTCTGCATGCAGGAAAAGTAAGAGATCACACAAACAGCTATTCAGCAAGCAAATAGAGAGCAAACAACATGTTAAATTACCAGAGTTCTGCAAATTGTAATTTTTTGTGTTGGAACTCAGTACACCTGTCTGTCTCTGGCTTCCAGACCACATATTGTCACTTGAAGTTGGCCAATTGACGTCCACTACCGGTGAATGAGGCTGTACTTGTGATAAGATGTCTTGTGCGAAAAATTTGTGAACTCTATCTCCAACTTCATTGCCAGGCATAGATGATTTAAGTCCAGAACTTTTGACCGCAAAATGTTGCAACTGACTATTCTAACATTTGGCATTACAATCAATGTACGCTTCAGAACATATACATAGTAACTTTGGATAACTATACCAGCTGTCTGTCCTAAAACTCCTGCAAAAGGATCATTAATTTTACTTAAAAGCTGAAATGTTCATGCTGCTAGTCCCACTTGGCTGGTTCTTCGTGATATTATTTGAGACTGAGAAAAGGTGGTATGGGTGTGAAAATTAAACATCAACATTAATGAACTACATCCATACACCATCTATACAAAATACATAGATATAAATCATAAGAAATAAATGCAGGCATTGAAGCTCAATGCTATCCTTTTGCACAAATCAAAGAAAGAGCCTATATGGTGGACCAAGGGGACATGACATAAACAGCAAAAAACGAAGGTAAGAATTGGAAAAGATCCAAGATTAGATATCTAAAAAGCATCTACATGAGACTACATCAAGCTCAATAGACCATCTAAATTTACATTTGAAAAATGCTCCACTTCCTAGGTGAACAATACAAAGGGGAATAAGTGAAAATATCTCTAAAAACTGGGGGCCACCTAACATTCACATGAAGTGCTCACATCTGAAACAATTAAGCCATATCTTATGTAGACCTTCAAATGACCGCCTGTTGGTGCTATCATGAGGATTGAAAATGTTAAAAAAGGACAATGTAACCTTAAAAATATAGGGAGCAAAATTGTCTTAAAAAAACTACAACCTCTCGAAAGCTATATGGATAATAAAGAGAAAGTAGAGCACGATGAAGCAAAGTGCCCATACATACATATTAGTTGAGACCAAGATTTTGTCGTTACTGGTTCACTTACGCAGGTCTGGTGTTTGACAGGAATGTGTTTAATGTTGATTAGTATAGTCAAGAAAACTAGTCTAGGTTTGAGGCACAATAGTAGTTATTTGTTGGATCTTCAAGATAGCTTTTGCCTGCCGCGATTAAAAAACCCCCCCCCCCCCCGGTCGAGGGCAGGCCATTAGGAGAGTATTGGATTCACGGACATCCTCTCAACCTCCCCGCAGTGGAAAATCAATATTTGGACCTAACAATCTAACATACATGTCAATGCTTACTTTCCTTTGGACTCAGATCTATAATTCCACGCGATGAACAGGACTAGCATGTTGGTTTTAGGAGCTTTTAGTTTAAAAAGGAACACAGTGTGCACATGATCTCACAATGTCCCTAATGCTAACTTGTGGCATACATCAGGACACCTACAAAATAGCACAGGTCTTTGGTCAAGTTGAAAACTGATCCTCATAGTCATAGTTAGTAATTTGTGATGCTATTTTCTTATTTAACAAGGCCAAGTAGCCCCAGTAAATTTATCATAAGGCACTACGACCTCATCGAGACCCCACGGCCCATCTTGCTGCCCTTCAACTATGTTCACCCTTGTATCAACTCATTCCTACTGCAAAACAGTGGGATCACATTCCTAACGTGCAAAAAGTTTCCTAAGAATTAAACTAATTTACTTTGTAATGTTATATGCTAATGGCAACATATTTTTTCCATATTGCTGTGGTGGAGATTTTTTTTTCAATTTGGCACTACTGGCAACTTAAGCTGCAAAATCTACGTAATCGTTTTCTCCTGAACCATATGGAAGAATTGTCAGCAAATGACAAGCCAAACTACTCATGCTAACAAGCCAGTTAGACGGGATCCACCATATCACCTTAAGAAAAAACATGGTAGTTTTGGACTTTGTTAGCTCTTTAGCAATTGCATAGGTTCATCGAACAGAGCTAACGAACTCACTCCTTTTGTACTTATTTTGCTTCCATGTATCTTCTTGATGTCATTTATAATACTACTTACTTCATAAAATAAAACGTGGTCCTTATTCCACTAAATCCAAAAGATATGATATTTGGTATTTAAAAAAATAATACCAACATACCAACACCGTACCGAAATATACACTCAGTTACACAATAAACATATTTATTGATTATAACATGCTAAGTTACCCAATACTTTTCTTTGACATTCATGTTGAGGTTGGTGGTAACGCCCACGTACTTCTTTAGGAAAATGGAGGAACAAGGTAGGCTGCAGATTCTAACTCTTACTCTCCAGATTGCCAAGCAAGGTTGCCAAGCAGTTTAACGTAATGTTTCTAAGGTTGGATTAATCCTTACTATATTCTCTAAGTTCAGCAAGTAACAAAACATTTTCAATGAACAAATTTATTCCTTTATGTACCTTTTTTCTCTCTATGGCTTGACACTTACTGGGTTTGTACAAAGATTTTATGAACAGTCGAGTAAACTTAGAACATAATTTTTTTTGCATTTGTGGATACTTTAATTAAGAAAATTACAATCTATGGCTCTATGCACTAGTTAATATTCAAGCCGGAAGTTACCGGACCGAATAAACTGAAACCGAAAGGAGAAAAGCCGAACCATATCGAATTTAACTAGGTATGATATTGGTATAGCATTTGAAGAAACCAAATACCGAAAATACCGAAAATACCGAACCGAAATGTCTAGGTATCATATCGTACTGACCGCACCCCTAGTTGCTGGAGCCACATAGAAGGTACCTCGTGGAATAATCGAGATGCGTGCAATTTGGACCGAAGACCACCATTGAAAAAAAATTGTGAAAGATTCTTTACTTTTGTATATCCCGTGTAGATGGGGTTTTCCATTTCCAGCGATACAGTTATTTTATCCAAAAATTAGCTTCTGAGTTTCTGATACAGTAACAAACTTTAAACTATCACAGAATTTACGAATTCAGACTTCATACTAAATTCCCACCTAAACCTACAGACTAGTAGTGATAATCATCCGCTCACATTGCACTAATTCAGCCCAACCTTGCTCGTCACTGTCAATACAAAGACTATACATAATTTCTAAATTGTGTGATAGAGCATCTAATTACAAAAAGGCGATTTTTAAAACAACTCTGCGTATCATCCGAAAACACTTAAATAGCATCAAAATGCAACGATTTACTCAACAATCAAGAACAAACTGATAGTACAAACTATTTAAAACACTGTACCGGACCTCAAAAACTAATAACCTAAGGAAATCGAGTTCATCGAATGAAAAATAGTGTATTCGGCAGAGATGGAGAAAATTAGGGCTCGTTATAAGATATGGAAGAGAATTGTTAAAAAAAACTTACCAAATGTCGACGCTGATACCAATGGAGCTTACAACCGACCCGTTCGGTTATCTGAATTCTAGGGTTTTGAATCGGCGATAGGAATTGGAGAGCTGCGAGAGAGAAAAAGAGAGAAATTGAAGTGCCCCGTAGAGAGAGAGATAAAGTAATCGAAATGGGTTTTTAGCCGCAACAGTCCTCTATGTTTATAGATTAGTTTAACTTAGTCCTCAAAGATTACATTGAGGATAAACTATACTTTTTAAGTTTACACTTGTGGTGCACTTTGGTCCTTCAATGACGGTCCAAACGAAAGAAGTTAGGCTTAGACGGAAGTTAGGTCACGTGCGGGCATCTCTAACAAACTAAAAATAAAAAGTTGTATCTACACTATCAAAAGCGTGACCGATTGAGTCACAATTGTTGAGACTATTAACCGGGGAGAAAACGAAATTATTTATTTGATATGCATTATTAAGTTTACTTTATCCGGAAGTTATTGTAAGACATCTTCCCCAGACACACTCAAATTATTGCCCACTTTTAATTAACTTACAACCTTCTCATAATATACATCGTAAAAAATTTCAATTTGAAACCATGTGGGCATCACACCCCCAGTTTCATCTAATAGTACAACAAACCTGGGTTGAAGACCAACTTCTTCTTCCTACTATTAAAAAATTTAAGGCAGTAGCCACTAGATGGAATCACCATATATTTGGTAATATTTTACATCGTAAGAGAAAGATCTTAGCAAGGTTACAAGGTATTCAATCCTCCATGCATTATCCTACGAGCTCTTTCCTCCAAAATTTAGAGGCTCAATTGACTATGGAATATAGTAACATACTACGCCTAGAGGAGGATTTTGGAAATTAAAGTCACGCATCACCTAGCTGAATGATGGAGACGCGAATACTAAATGTTTTCATTTGTCTACATTACATAGACGTAGGAGGAATAAAATTAATGCTTTAAAGAATATAGGAGGCAACTGGATATTTGACCAAAATGATTTACAAAAAATGATCCTCAACTACTACAGTCAACTTTTCATGACCCAACATATTCTCTCCAATAGCATACGCATGGATTTGCATCCATGCTCTCTTTCTCTCTCTGCAAATGACATTCTCAGAATAGAGGAGTTCATTCACTCAGAAGAAATTAGTTATGCCCTACATATCTTTAAACCTTATAAGGCTCCAGGCCCAGATGGATTACATCCATTCTTTTATCAAAAATATTGGTCGGACGTAGGAGAAAAGGTTTCTATCTTTTGTCATGACATCTTCAATACAAAAATCATCCCTACGGAATTAAATAAAACTCTAATATGTCTGGTCCCTAAGATAAAACATCCAACGACTATACAACAATTCCAACCTACTAGTCTTTGTAATACTTTATATAAGATTATTACTAAGATAATTGTTAATTCGACTTAAGCCAATTATTGACAAAATCATAGGTACAACACAAACTAGTTTTCAGCAAAGAAAGAGAGCTTCTGATAATGCTATAATCGTGCAGGAAGTGTTAAATTACTTAGCTAAAAAGAAAGGTAAATTTTTCTCCATGCTTCTGAAACTAGATTTGGAAAAGGCATTTGATGGGGTTGAATGGTCTTTTAGAAGAAAAACCCTTGTTTATTTTAACATCCCACCGACTTTGATTAGCCTAATAATGTCTTGCATCATGACTACTTCCATTTCTATTATAGTAAATGTCTCTAGAACCCCGTACTTCACACCGACAAGAGGTATACGTTAGGGAGATCCTTTGTCACCGTATGATGTGCATGGGAATGTTCTCCTTCAGATAACCGTCGCTGTAGATTATCTATAATGGCAGCCAATTAGATTATCACAAACAGGACCAGACCTCCCGCACCTCTTTTTTGCTGATGATATTATTCTGTTTTCAAAAACCACTGTCAAGAGTTTCCATACAATAATTGATGTTTTAAATAATTTCACTCAACAATCCGGGCAGCAAATCAATTTCGAAAAATCAAAAAAAAAATTCTCCAAAAATTGTAGCACTTCTGATAGAGCTTTTGTCACTAGTTCATTCAATATAAAAGAAAGAACTTCGTTTGGGAAATATTTAGGCTTTCCTATGTTCCAAACGAGATCTAAAATGAGGACTTCCAATTTCTCCTCGACAATTTTAAAAATAAATTAGCAGGATGGAAGACTAATGTCCTTACCCTGCCATGAAGGACCACACTAATAAAATCCACGTTGAATAACCTCCCCAGTCACATTATGCAATATATACATATCCTTACCAATATTGTTAACATGATGGAAAAATATCAAAGGAATTTCCTATGGGGTACAACTTCAACAAGGAAGAAATTACACCTTCTTAAATGGAAGGAGGTTACTACTCCAAAGGAAAGAGGAGGCTTAGGCATTCAAAAACTGCGCCAAAAAAATGCAGCTATGTTAGCTGGCCTTGCTTGGAGAGCTTTTAAAAACCCACATACAATGTGGGCACATGTACTCCTTACCAAATATCTTAATAAGCCTCGCAATACAAACCATTATAAGATCTGGTCAAATATTATACAGGGTTGGCACTAATGCCAACTAGGGATCCAATGGAAATTAGGGAAAGATAGATATATTAAAATTTTGGGACGACCCTTGCGTTAAGGCAGGCACAACAATAAGAAGTCTAGTCCAAGGCCCACTACCAACAGGACATGATACACTAAATATTTCTTCACTACTCAACGATACTGGTTGGGAATAGAATAAAATTCCCTTCGACTTACCACCTAACGTAATACAACACATCAAATCCACTTATATAGCACAATTTGGATCAACTAAAGACCACCTCTATTGGGGTCTAACAAATTCGGGTTGTTTTATTATCCAGTCAATGTATACTGCCTTGGAAAATCACTCAAATGTCCCCACTAGTCCCCCCATAAGCCATTTATGGATATGGAAGCTACCTATACAACTCATAATACAAAGCTTCATTTGGCTCTTATACCATAACAAGCTTCCTACCAAAGATTACCTTAGGAAAATTACTTTAATACAAGATGCTACTTGCAACTACTGTCACCAACATGATGAAATCATCCCTCATTTATTTCTTAACTACGTAAATGCTCAATCTTTCTGGCAGGAACTGAGATTCCTACACCATATTAATACCTTTACTCAAAGCACAACCGTACACAACTGGTTGCATGGCCTCCTAACTTATAAGGGCTTCTCCTTTCCCTACAATATAAACCCAAGCACCTACTTACTACTATGTTTGTGGAATATCTGGTTAACTCGAAATAGAAATTTTTACACTTTCACAAGAGATACATCTAGGGTACAATGGGTGAATCAATGAGCAACTGAATATTCCTATGTAGCTGCTCGACACCATAGAATAAAAAGGCGAACACATGCAAACCTACACTGGACCCCACCAAAGGAAAATAACTATAAGTTAAACACGGATGGAGCACGCTCCTCAACCGCTGCTAGCATTGGAGGATTAATCCGAAACTCCAAAGCTGAATGGATACTTGCCTTCTCAGGCTCTGTCCCAAGAGATTCTCCAATCGCGGCAGAATTGCATGCACTGATAACTGGCCTCAAAATGGCCTACGATCGTAATCTCGTACCACTAGAAGTGGAGGTGGATGCTAAAGAAATAATTTCCCTGCTCCAAAATTATCATATACCACTTGATAATTTGCTAAATGATTGCAGGTACTTTCTGGACCGGCTAGGTAGACCACAAGTTCAACATGCATACAGAGAGCAAAATAGGGTGGCGAATCACTTAGCTAAGGCAAGCAAAGCTTTTGGTTATGACTCTATGCAGGTTGTTTTTGAAGTAAACCCCTCCTTTGTTGAGCACTTTTAGGATGAAGACATAAATGGCATATCAGCACAGATAACATGTGCAGGAACCCTTTTGCACGAAGTTACTAGGCATAACAGTAGTATGCTTCATTGTAATAGCGCAATAGTTAGTAATAGTACAATAGCATGTAATAGGGTGTACTCTATGCACCACCCCTCTGTACGCACTATTTAAAGTTTTTATATATTATTATCTTTCTAACAAAAAAAAGTTTACTTTAAGAAACGTTTATAAAGTCTAAAGTTATGTATTGCAAATTCTAACAATTAAATTTCGTTCCTAAAAGATAATAATCACGACAAGAAATATAGCGACAAATATTATATTTGATTTCAAGTGATGGGCTTACAATATCTGAAATATCTCTAAATCTAAAGAGATATAGTCCTCTGATTCTTCTCCTCACGAACGATGGTTCAAGAACTTGAGAGCTTGATCTTGAACTCGACGAATTTCAGATTTGTAGTACGTCACGAACAATTTGAAGGTCGTCAAGAACTAGGATTTGGTGTTGGGTTATCACGAACGGAAGATTTGAAGTCGACCGCCTATGATTTGAGTTCGTCTTTGGAATTTGACTAAAGACGACGATTGCAGATATGGATGGAGACCTTGATGCTATTCTTCTGAGCTTTTTTAGCATTTCCTTCTGCTTGCTTGTGTCTTAGACTTCTCCTTTGACTCCTTTATATAGGTGTGTGGTGTAGTAGTCTCCAAGAAAACCCTACTGGATCATTGGGCTTGAGGCTTATAGGCCGACCTATTTGATAGAAGATCAATTGATGGGCTATCCCAATAATACATTGGACTTTTATTTAAATCAATTCATTTTAGATTTAAATAATCGACCCGATTATACTAGCCCATAGTATCATTTGGACTAATATGTATTTAATACATGATGAAATCCAAATTACTTGTGAATTTAAATTTAATAAAATTTTGTTTGTCTACAAATGCCCCCTACTTCAGACTTGTCGGGATGTAGACTTGCCGAAATGCATGGCGAGACTTGAAGTACCGATGATGATGACAATATTTCTCTCATTATTTTGTAAGATACCGCACTGAAAATTGTTTACATGTTCTATTTTCGAAGAGTGACTTGACATCATCAATGATTGGAATTGGAAACTCTTTTACTTCATTCAAAGTGAGCCAAAACGACCCCTAATAGCAAGCTTGGCTCTTGTATCTTAAGTCCCCTTCTCCAGTGAAAAAATATATTTGGTGGCCTTTCTTATGTAGTATCAACTTAATTAAGGAATAATTAAGTTCATATTGAACTAAGTAAAACACATCCACCCAGGACAAATTAAAATTTAAACGTTTGGATTTACGAGAAACATTTGGTTTATTCACTTGAATTCCGGTTCAAAAGATATGCTTTCCTGTGATGCGCTTGCAACATTTACTCAAAGAAAACTCTCACAACATAGTGCTCTTCCAATTTAGTTGCTACAATAATATATTTTCCTTACTCGTTATTTCCTCATATGAATTGGGGAGACTCCACATTGGCCAGCATTAGTAACTTGACCATATCAAACATGGAAAATTTTAAAGCATTCCCCCCTGTCCGATGGCATCAAACATGGAAAATTTTAAAGCATTACCCACCTTCTCGTAAAAATACTTGGTCTAACAATAATTTTCCTTTTCTGCTTTGATTTCCTAGTCAAACCTATTCATGTACAAATCAGACATGATATTTCCTTATTTGCACATGTCAGTAGCTTGAACACCATGAATTTCCTTAATTTCTTCGTTGCTGGTTCCTATAAATTGGCCACTTTCTCCTTGTGTCGTTGACATAGCATCAATACTCCACTCTTGATGAAAGCAACAATACCACATTTTGGTTGGTTTTAGTAGGTACTCTTCAATAGTTGAGCATTACGCAATCTCGTCGCTCGATTCTCCTAACGTTTTTTTTTGCAGTTGCTGCCAGGAATTATCAACTTTGCGCGTCTATCAGGAAAAAATATATCTCGTAGTAGGAGATTCTAAAACTCAATCTGTTTGTTCCTCCAAAAATTAGACACTTAGAGGTAAGGCACGATCAAAAATTGAGGTTAAATTCACTTTATATTGTTCCATGTGAACTTCTTAAACTTGGTTCCAAGTTCTGTCGCGTTCGATATTTCAGCTTTGCGCGTCTTAACCACAAAAATTATATTTTGCTGTAGGAATGCCGAAATCACGAGCGGTTTGTGGCTACAGAAACTAGACTCATAGTACTGCAACATACTAAAAATTTGGATTTAAATTCGCATTTTATTATCCCAGGTGAGGTTCCTAAACTTGGTCCAAGTTCTGTCGCGCTCGACATTTAAGCTTTGCGCGTCTTCAACAAAAAAATCATATTTTGGCGTAGGAGTATTGAAACAATGAGCCGTTCATGGCTAAGGAAAATATACTTATGGAGCTATGACATAGATAAAAATCATAATCATAATGTCTCAATATCTTCCCAAATATTTTCTCGAATTAGGCAATATATTATGACATGCTGCCCCTTTCAGTTTTGCTGGTTTTCATAGATTCTTCCCCTTTTTTTTAGCAGACTCTTGGAGTAGCACATAGGAATGTGAATTCCATCAGCAAGGATGCATTTTATCTATCATGATACAACATATCCACACCTTGATATTATTAGCGACAAGAAATATGTGTGCCCAAGTTCTAACTTTAAAAGTTCATCCTCCGGTGATAGGTGCTTTCCCCCTCGCTAGAAAGCCGCTTGACGCCTCCCTTGATCTTGCAGAATGGTCGACTAGAGAGACAAAGGATGCATTGGACAGATTTTCGGGCAAAGCAACCAACATGAAGGTCCTAGTTTTGAAGTCCTCCACCCATCAGAAGGTCGCGTCTGCTAGTCCTCCTCATCGTGATCACGATGGACTTCTTGCCACTTGGAGTGTTCCTCCTTCCAATTTTGGTGAAGTTCGCTATACGTCCAAATATTGGGAGTGGGTAGACGATGTTCTTGCCCGCAACAAGTTGACTATGGATGGCATCAAGGTCTTTGACTCCATCTTTTCTTCGTTGTTCACATATGACTACAATGAGAATGTCCTCCGTGCCTTTTGTGAGCTTTGGCGTCCATCTACCAACACAATTTCTACCTCTATTGGTGAACTCTCTGTCTCTTTGTGGGACTTGTGAGCAATTGAAGGCCTTCCAGTGCATGTGTCCTTCTACGTCGAAGTTATCCATTCGGCTAAGGAGTTGACACAAGCGGACGATCAAGGAAAACCTTTCCTCCCAAGAAGTCGTTTGCACTTGTTCTCGGCGTTCTACAAACTCGTAAAGGATGATGTCCACGAGGTCTCCATTCGTGATTTGGTGGAGTTTTATTTTTGAGGTCCGAGTAGGTATGCCAAGCCTCCGCAAAAGTCATCAAGGAATCGGACTACAAGGCCGAAGTTGAATCATAATCCTTCTGGAAATATTGACGCGAGCTTCCTACCACGAAATGATGAGGAGAATGCCCCCTTTATTGAGTTGCGTGGAGGAGTCACTTAGAGATGAGACTTATTTGGCGGCTTTCCTTGTATGTTGGCTTTGCAAATTTGTGTTCCCTAACAAGAAGATCGACTACATTAGTGCTAGCGTCTTCAAAATCGCGAGTTTGATGGCTCATGGAGAAAATTTTTCCTTGGCAGTTCCAGTCCTTGCAAGTATCTACCATGGCTTGAAGGAGGTCTCTACTTCTCAAGATTTGGGCGCCTGCAAAGCACTATTTCCTATTCATTATGTATATGGATGGATAGGAGCATATTTCGACACCTACTATCGTGTTAAGCGTCCATAATGAGGTACGCAAATGTGCAAGGTTTCTGGAGGTAAGATGGCCTAGAATTTTGACTTTAGTAATGCTCGTGAGTTGTTTCAACAAGTTAGTACGCGACAACTTCACCATTTGGCTATGCTACAAGGGAGGAAATTGCATTTTACTGATCGTGACGAATAATCGAATTCTTGGAGTGACTTTTTTATAAGTCTTCGCTCAAGCTTCATCACCCTTAGGCATGATGACATTCATATTGTGGAATCTTATAGCACCCATAAGTTTAGTCGTCAATTTGGCTTTTGTCAAGATGTTCCTGGCAACCCCATAGAGCAACCTTATGACGGCTCACTTAAAATGCTAGTGCAATTTTGGGACTCCTGTGTTCGTCTTGGAAGTTCGTCAAAGGCTATTGTACCTACGCGTCCTTCAGAAGAGGGGCCTCTAATGACTCGTGAGTATGCAGATTGGTGGTCAGCTCATCGAGTGCACTCTACGACAAAGTACTCACATCATTTTGAAAGTTCCAAGGAAAGATGATATTCCTTTATCCTCCAAAGATGATCAACATCAAAAGAACACTCACGACGGGTCTTCCAAGTCCAAGTTAAGATTGAAAGATCCTTCGCTAAGCACCAAGGTCTTATCCAAGTCTACCCCTTCGACGAGCGAGGATGCCCATGTGGAAAAATGAGCTAAACATGTTTTGTTTACTTCCAAGACAACTACTGCCACTGTGGAGGTGACGAACAATCCTTGCAAAAGGAAAGCACCTCCTACTTCACCAAAAAAAGATGTTGCAAAGACAGCCAACGTCGTGCCAACAAACGAGGAAAGGACTCAAGCTTATGCTTTGCCCAATGAGGTTGTGAATGTTAGTGTGACTTCCAGTTCGAACGAGAGTGATGTTAGTCATGACATACATTGGAATCACTCAAAAAAAAGGCTAAGGACACAAGCCATAGTGAGTTTGCTGACTTGGATGCTCTTAGTATCGATACTGGATTTTTCGTAGAGGGTGACCCTAGCTCAACGATGACGTTATCTGAACTGGAAAAATGAGTAAATATTATTTCCTTCAAATTTTACTCCTTTTTTTCATTTTTTTAACACCAAAGTTATTATTTTTTTAATTGTAGTTGGGTATCGATGAGTTGTATGATGATGTACTTGGTGGAAACATGGTGGAAGATTGTGTTACAAGCCCAAATTCCCTCGGTATGGCCGCAAAAGACACTTCATTTGATAGTGTTGAAAATCATGCTGCAAATAACGCTTCGTTGACAAATTTGAGTCTACCCAAAGAGTCGCACCTCGTTCTTCCAGAAGATGTTATGCTTTCCAAGACAGCCGTGAGGAGTAAGATGGAGGCTGCTGCAAGTCAAGCAAAACGTCAAAAAGCCTTCGAGCCTACTCCATGGCCGTTACATCTTGATGGTCCAAACTTCAAACCACAATAGACTATTTCCCGTATTAAACTTTCTTTTATTAACACGATGTGACATCCTTGTGTGAATGGATCGAAGAGTTCTCTCTTGATTCTCTGGATAGCTTCACAAAGTCGGAGGAAAGTATCGCCTTGACTCTTGAGGAAATTAAGAAAGAAAATATTATTGATACTTCTACTTTAGAGGCTCTTATTGAGGCTTTCTTCAAGACGTACGCAGATTACGATGCTTTAAGATCGTCCAAGATGACTAAAGAATTTTACCAACAGTCACTTTTTGATTCACGACGATGCCTCGATGATGCAAAACAGGAATATGAAAAAGTGAACAATCTGTAGAGAAACTTCAAGCCAATCTTGCGAGTGTTGAACAATGCTGGCTGCCTTGGCCTCCATAAAGAAGAAGATCGTCGCGCTATTGGATAAACACCAAGTGAAGTTTGCTAAAATTTAAGAGAACACTGACATTACCGAAGGGGAGATTTATACCATTGAAGACAATCATCCATTATCTGATGATGAAGCAGATAAATTATCCCTCCTGAAATGGGCAGTTAAGACAAGCCGCCAACAAATTCGTAGCTTCAAACCTTTTTCGTGATTTTAGAGTTTTTTTTTTGCATAGGATTCTCGACTTACGATTTTGTTTTATAACTTTTTTTAACATAAAAGGCATTTTAATATATAAACTCAGTAACATCCGGTGTTAGAGTACCATTGTCTTCATTACTGCCACATTGGGCTACAGATATGCCTCGTAGGGCATTTTCATTATCTAGAGTAGACAACTTACAACTAACACTAGTAGAAATATTTCTAACATAACAGAAACCCTCTTGATCTTTGTGGTAGGCATCTACCATAGTTTGGAGGTATAACAAAAACACATAATTTATTTATGCTAGCCTGATTAAGTGTTTCCTTGGACAAAATGTGCGCCACCATGTTTCCTTCACGAAAATTATGCTTTAGCACGACTTCCCCCTTCCGCATTGCTTGCTCTATTAACCACCTGCATTGTGAAATTAAATTTGCGTAAGTAGGGTAGTTTATATCAAGCATGTGCATTACATTTGTTGCATCTGTCTCTATTTCGACTGGCAGTAAGTTCTCCTGCAATATTATTTGAAAAGCTTGTTGTAGAGATGGTAGTTCTATTTGCAGTGGAGTTAGTGCATGTATCTGTTGTGGTAGCCGGTGATCCATTCTCCTTTGGAGTTCCGAATAATTGCACCCATGCCTCCTAGTAAGCATGTATCGTTGAATGCTCCATCAATGTTTATCTTGTACCATCCTTTTTGGGGCGGATACCAACTTATGCTAATATTTTTTTTAATTGTAAAAGTCGTTGGATTGGTGGTTATACTCTAAAGCTAGCTTAATAATATTTTTGGGGTTAATATCATTGGAAGTGTTGTTTTGATTTTTGAAATTCCTATTATTCCAAATGATCCAAAGAGTATAAGGAAATCAATCCTCCCAAGTTGTATGTTGATTGTGGATAGTTATGTTTGCTCCTTTTAAGAAGTCTATCCAGTGAGTATTCCCAGCATTAGTGGTTGGCTTCCATCCCATTGATTCCCATAAGTATTTTACTATATAGCAATCCAAAAAGATGTGGCTTGTGGATTCGTTAGAACTTTTACAAACGGCAAAAGTCGGGTCCATATTTATTCCACATTTATACAGGTAATCACACGTCAAGATTCTATCATGATAGCATTTTTATATGAAGAATTTTATTTTATTGGGGCATTTTGGTTCCCAAATCCACTTGAAGTTCTTGACCTTAGGTTCATTTTCCTCCCAAAGGTTATAACAAGAGCTTATTGTGAAGACACCACTATTATTTAGGGTCTACAAAGGATAGTTATTGTTTTGATTGGTTGTTAGATCCAATGTTTTTAAGAGATTCGTGATATCCTTAGGAATATCAATGGAGATTTTCCCTAAGTTCCATACTCCAGTTCCGCCAATGTCTATTATTCTTAAACAGGATTCCTCTTTATTTAAGGGGCCTATTATTTGGTTCCTAAGATTGTTGACCCTTGGTATCCAGTTACTACTTCATATGTTGTGAATGCAATTTTTGTCAACCATTTACCGGATACCTTTATTACACTGAGTCCATCTTGTTAAGAGATTGTTCCAAGTGTGAGAGTTTGTCTTCTTAATGTCGTTGTTACAATATTTATCAGTCAAAACTTTTGCACATAGGGCGGATGGGTTATTTAGAGCTCTCCAGGCCAGGCTGGTTAACTTGGTCATATTTTTTGACTTAGCTTTCTTGATGCCAAGGCCTCCAAGCTCCTTAGGCTTTGTAATAGTATCCCAATTAATAATATGCATTTTTTTTTCTTTTTTCTGTTGTACTACCCCATATAAAATCTCTTTGAATTTTGTCAATAGTCTTAAGAATTTTTGCAGGGAGAAGAGATAATTGCATTATATGGTTTGGGAGAGTGTTGAGAGGGGATGATGCTAAAGTAATTCTCCCAGCCATGTTGAGCTATTTTGCGTTCCAATTATTTAATTTTGGCCTCATTCTATCTATGAGAAAATAATAGTCTTTTGCTTTTGGCTTGTTAGGAGTTATAGGGAATCCCTGGTACATTCCGAATGAGTTACTAACCTTTATTTCGAAGAAATTTGTGAGATCGTTTTTAATATGATCTGGACAGTTTTTTGAAACCAAAATCTTTGATTTACTATTATTGATGTTATGTCGTGACATAGAGCAGAAGTTGTCCAAGATTTTGGTATGGTAATCATTGTTTTTTATTTGCCTGCCACATTAGGGTTAGGTATGTAAGCAGTTAAATTTTAACGAATTTAATTCGATAAAACAATGTGGACTATATTTAAATAAATATTTTGGGCTAATATAATTGAATTAATTATATAAGTCCAATATTATTGGGCTATCCCATTTAATTGAGCTACAAATGATGAGTCCACCTCATGAGACCCAAGATATCATCTTCCTAGAGGCCAAGTTTGGTTCCACATGTCAAATGGCGTGGCACGACAAGTGAAACGGAAAATCCAATAGGATCATGCCACATGTCAAAATGACAAGGCATGCCAAGTCAAACTAAAAAGCGAATGAAATCGCGCCACATGTGCAAGTGACATGTTCTGCCCAATCAAATGCGGCTTTGTCACACTTCAATCTGATTGGTCAGAAAGATTTTATTCTCACCATAACTTACTTTCCACAACTATTAATAGGGGTCTTCATAACTCAGAAAAGACACCAGAAGTTATAACAAGAAGCAAGAAAGAGCTCATGGATCAAACATTGCAAATTCCTTTACAAGCTTCAAGTTCAAGCTCAAGAATGAAGAACAAATTAAGTTCAAGCTGAAGAACGAAGAACAAATCAAGGTCAAGTTCAAGCAATCAAGCTCAAGCTCAAGAACAAGATCATAGTTCGTAGCGACAACTACATATTTAAGATCAAGCTAAAAGGCCCTTGAATTTATTTACTATTGAAAAGAAGAATCAGAGGATTCATAGAGATTGTACACTCATATTATTTAAAATAAAATACTTCAATTGTTACAATTTTTTTCGGTATTGATTTTATTTTCTCGACGTAAATTTATTGTCTACAAATTCTGGCACGTCCAGTAGGACGATCTCTACCTCTCATCTCAACTTTTCAAGCGCTAAAGTTCTAGAACATCGAAATGGCTTAAAAGAAAATCAATTCCAGATCAACTTCCACTAAAGCTGTTAATTCCAAGCTATATGCTAGCGTGAAAAATATCCTCAATATTACATTTGAAAGCTTTGAGCCAGTCACAAGGAGCAAAGTGAGCTCTTTTGGACAACAAGCACTTCAAGTGTCATCTGCATCAAGACCTATGGTCGGATCTTCATCCTTAAAAGGAACAAGGTCCTCTACAAGCGCGACCCAAAAAGGGAACGATGTCGCCGAAAAGATCGAAGAGGTTCTTGCTCAACTTAGTTTATCTAAGTACAAGAAAACTTGCATGCAAGCCGATGATGTTGACTTGAGCGTTGGATCTCCTCATGCGACCTCTAAGATCTATCCCAACAATGATCTATATTATTCTTCATCCTCAATGGCGATCATGCAAGCAATGGTTATTGAATCTTCTACTGTAGAAGAACAACTTGCAAATTTGGTGAAAGCAACTGAAAGCTTATCAAAGCACATGCAAGATCAAGATGCTAAACTTTTGAAGTCAACAAATACATTGGATAGCATAGTAGAGGGAGAATCGACACAAACACCTTTAAATCTTCAAAGATCACAAAAGAAAGAATACTCCTCCGAAAAGCAGGCAACGATGACCAAGGAGATTCAAGTCTCCGCTGAAGGTCTGATTCCCGTTGAGAAATTAAAGGACTTCATCATGGAGTCTATCAAAGATAAACCTGAGTCGTCTAAATTATCACTCACATATGCAAAGCTGTATATGTAAAGAATTGATAACTTGAAGATGCATGTTGGTTATCAACCTCCTAAGTTGCAACAATTCGACAACAAGGGAAATCCGAGACAACATGTAGCACACTTTGTTGAAACTTGCAATAATGTTGGAATGAATGGTGATTATCTTGTCAAATCGTTTGTTCGATCTCTCAAAGGTAAATTATTCGATTGGTACACAGATCTCAAATCTGGTTCCATCGATAATTGGGAGCAGTTGGAGCAAGAGTTTCTCAATCATTTCTATAGAACAAGACGCATCGTAAGCATGATCGAACCTACAAACTCTCATCAAAGAAAGGATGAGCTAGTTATTGACTTCATCAACCGCTGGAGGAGCTTAAGCCTAGATTGCAAAGATCGCCTTAGCGAAACCTCTAGCATAGAAATGTGCATTCAAGGCATGCATTGGAGTCTTCGCTATATCTTACAAGGCATAAAGCCCAAAACATTTAAATAACTAGCAACTCGTGCACATGATATGGAATTGTGTATGGCTACAAGTGGAGATCAAAGGTTTTGTCACGACCCAAATTCTCAACCCTTAGGATCGTGATGACGCCTAACACCATACTTGCTAGGCAAGCTAATGTTAGAACTTAACTAACCTTCTCTCTTAAAAGTTTACTTAAAAAAAATATAACAATTTAAAATAAAAAGGAAATCTAATACTTTCCAATAAATGCAATCAGGAATAATATTCGATAAGATGAAACGAACCACGAACTAATACTAACTATATAACTATCCAGGGTCTGGTGTCACATTCACGAACTACAAAAGAATACTACAATTATTTGGTAGAAAGAAATATATCTCTGTTTTGAATGAAATAAAACAACAATCTAAATAATAACGGGAAGACTCTAAGAATCTGCAGACGCCAGTAGATCTACCACGCATCTCCGTGCGAATAATATCAGCTGCTACTTTCACTTAGCTCTGGCCGGTACCTGGATCTGCACAAGAAGTGCAGAGTGCAGTATCAGTACAACCGACCCCATGTACTGGTAAGTATCGAGCCTAACCTCGGCGAAGTAGTGACGAGGCTACGGCGGGGCATTTATAACATAACCTGGATACAATGTGTAATAAAGCAAGAAGGGAATAATAACAAATTAAACAGTACTTGCAACAAATAAATAAAACAACTCGATTAACTTTTCCAGATCTCGGCTATAACCAATCCTCACGAAAATTTCCGAGTTTCAATTTAAAATAACCGTAAGTGCAGAATATGAAATGACCAACAATAAAACAGTGAGTATTCCAGTCTTTATGTTTAAAATCAGTAAAACATGAATATCCTCCCTTATTGCTCCTTGTTGCGGTGCGCAACCCGCTCCCACTTGTCCATCCTTATTGCTCCTCCCTATATATATCACCCTTATTTCTCCTGTTGCGACGTGCAACCTGATCCCACCTGTCCACCCTTATCACTCCTTGTTGCGGCATGCAACCGGCTCCCACCAGACAATCACATCTCTTTATTTATAAAAAGATTTCACAATTTAGGTCAAAGCCTTTCACAATATTTATGTCTCAAAAAATGTAAACAGAAAGCTATATTATTCATAAACTTCATCAATTATCATTTCACAATGAAACCAACCAGAATATATAGTAAAACACTGCCAACCAGCTCACCCTTTTATGTATCACAATGAAGCCAAGGGAACAACCAACACTTCCAAAATACTTGAAACAATACTTAACAGCAAGTTGACGAAAACAAGTAGGCATGAGAGCATCAATGGTCATAAAACAATTAAGCCATGGATCAAATAAATTAGAAACAGGGAAGGGATAATGTTCAACATATAATTTAGTGGTGCATATATACTCGTCACCTCACCTATACACCACTCACATGCAATTCCACATAGCATTTAAGTTGGGGATTTTTATTCCCTCAAGTCAAGGTTAAACCAAACACTTACCTCAATTTTACAAGCAATTCACTGCTCAAGCACAACTTTTCTTTAGAATTTTCCTCTAACCCGCTCGAATCTAATCACAATTGGTTCAATATCATTAATTATTGCTAAAGGCATTAACTTTAATGAAAATCATGGTTTTCCTATGTTTTTTTATCAAAAAACAAAAATCGACCCCGGGCCCGCTTGGTCTAAACTCGAGGTTCATACCAAAAGCCGTTTACCCATTCTCCCCTAGCCTGGATATACAATTGGTTTTGGAATCCGACCTCTATTTGAGGTCTAAATTCCCAAAATTTGAAATTCCTAAGTTCTACCCAAAAATCCCAATTTTCACCATGAAACTCTAGATTCTAGGTTGAAATCTTGTTAAAAGTTGTTAAGGATTGAAAGGAATTAGTTAGATATCACTTATCAATGGTTTGGAGAAGTTTGGGTCTTCGGAATATCGCCTATGGAGGTTTAGGATTTGAGAGAATTGAAAAATGGGTGAAATTCCGTCTAAAATCTCACTTAACAGGCTGCAGTTATCGCAATTGCGAACCCTTTGAAATCCTGCTGCCTTCGCATATGTCGCATTTGCGACATCGGAAGTCCTTCGCATTTGCGGACAAAAACTCACATTTGCGAGGATGTCCTTCCCAGGCCTTCTTCGCATTTGAGACAAAAATGTCGCATTTTCCAGGTCTGTTGACTTCGAAATTGTGAAGCCTGATCTCGAAATTGCGAGATCAGAGACCTGGTGACAGACACCAAATGCACAACTGAGATTTCTAAGTTTTAATCACTCTGTAGCCTACACGAAACTCACCCGAGACCTCGGGTGTCACGACCCAATTTACCCTCCGAAAGGTATCGTGACGGCACCTAGTCTCTATGACTAGGTAAGCCTAGAAATTTGCGGAAAACAACAGAATCAAGAAAATAAAGACAAAAAGGATATAAACTAGATATAAGGTAGCTACTCAGCATATACAATTTGTACTTCCCAAAACCCGGAATGTCACCAACATCACAAGCTAAACTCTATGGTTTAATATACAAACTGGAAATGAAAGTGTAGTCTCATATACAAACTATAACTATGCTAAGATAGGAGGGGGGGCTCAGAAGCTCTGCGGACGCTGCAGAAATACCTCAAAGTCTCCCGAAGTTATGCTACTCTACTTACTCCGGAACGGTGCGATGGAACCTGGATCTGCACATGAGAAAAACATGCGCAGAAGGGCGTGAGTACTCCACATTCGGTACCCAGTAAGTGCCAAGCCTAACCCCAGTCAAGTAGTGACGAGGTCAGGTTACGGCTCTACTGAGTTTGCAAAAATAAACAGATATAATTAAGAGTTAAGTAAAAACAGTAATAATTAACAGGAAGTAAAGTGAACCGAAAAGAACGAAGTAGTAAATCTCAGTTCTGCAGAGCATATAAATCAGTAGATAGTCATACAATGCAATACACGGGAGAGTCCCAGGTCTCGGCCCTCAGTCCCAATGTAAATATGCAATGCAATGCGAGTGAAAGTCTCAGGTCATAGCCCGCAGTCCCAATGTAAATATGCAATGCAATACAAGGGAAAGTCTCAGGTCATAGCCCGCAGTCCCAATGTAAATATGCAATGCAATGCAAGGGAAAGTCTCAGGTCATAGCCCGTAGTCCCAGTGTAAATATGCAATGCAATGCAAGGGAAAGTCTCAGGTCATAGCCCGTAGTCCCAATATAAATATGTAATGCGAGATGTATATCAGATATAGCATAATTCAAAAGTTTGAAAAAAAAAACAGTTGACAAATATAGAGGAAATGTACTTAACACAGTTTCAAATAATAGCAACGAGTGTAAAATCAGGTAAAATCGTTGGACTTGATAAAATCTTAAGCCGCTACTCAGTTAAAGCGATAGCAGAAATAATAGGAATTGAAGATGAAGTATAACATAAAAGGAAACAATGGATTTAGTGATAATATCCCGTGCACGTACTCGTCACCTCACGTACACGGGTTTTCTTATGTCAAAAATTGGTTATAAATGCTTAAGGGAATTTCCCAACACAGAGTTAGGCAAGCCACTTACCTCGACTGTGCTAATCAACCAATAATCACGCTCTTGCCACGAGTATCCAACTCCGGGTGGCCCAAATCTATTCAATTGGATTGCAGAATGTAAATATCATTTCAAGAAATCAAAATAACTAATAAATTCGAAGCTAACACGCGAAATTAGGAATTTTGACCAAAACGCCCCTCGGGCCCACGTCTCAGAATCGGGTAAAAGTTATATTTTCCGGAAACCCATTCACTCACGAACTCACTCGATCAGAAACATCGAAATCTGATGCCAAAACCCCCTTAAATTCTCAGAATTTCGGTTTGGGGAAGTTTCATCAAGTTCCCATGATTTCCCCCCCCATTTTTGATAATTAAACTAAAGAAAACAACGGAGATTAATGGTCTAACAATGAATTAGGATTATAAAACATTACCTATGATCTTTCTCTTCAAAACCCACTGAAAATCGCCAATTCCCGAGCTCTCAAACGATTTTTAGACTTATGAAAATCAACCCTCGGATTTTTGGAATAAACACACAGGCATCTCGCACCTGCGGTCCCGATCACCGCGCCTGCGGTACCGCACCTACGGAAAATGCATCGCAGGTGCGAAATTCACTTAAGTCCACTGGGGCCGCACCTGCGGTCGTTTGGTCGCGCCTGCGGTTCCGCACCTGCGGAACCCAGGTCGCACCTACGACCACTGGTCAATTCCCTCACCATCGCACCTGCGATCAGCCCTATCGCGCCTGCGTGTCCGCACCTGCAGGAAAACCTTCGCAGGTGCGAAAACACGAGAAGAAGGTCTGGTTCAGTAAGTTGATAAGTTCCAAATTCTCCCGCTAAGCATCCGAAACAACCCCGAGGCCCCCGGGACCTCAACCAAAACCACCAACCGACCCTAATACCTTATTCGAACTAGGTCGAGACTTAATAACACATCTCATAACATCAAAATCATCGATTATGCATAGATTCAAGCCTAGGAACTTAGGAAAATTCTATAATTCACATCCGATGCCGAAACACGTCTAAACTCATCCGAATGACCTCAAATTTTGCACACAGGTCATAAATGACATTACGGACCTGCTGTCGCTCCCGGAAATCCATTTTGAGTCCGATATCAAAATCTCATCTATCGGTCGAATTCGCCGAAAATCTAACTTTCGCCAATTCAAGCCTAAATCCACAATTGACCTCGAAAACACATTTCGATACGCTCTTAACCCCAAAATCACCCAACGGAGCTAATGGAGTCGACGGAATCCCATTCCGGATCCGTCTTCACACAGCTCTAGCTATGGCCAAATTTCTAAAGCTAAGATCCACATTTATGGACTATGTGTCCAAAATCACCCCCGATTTCATCACTCAACGCACCGACATGTTCCAATAACATAATTAGACATGGGAGAAATGGTAAATAGGGGATCAGGGCGTTAATTCTTATAACGACCGTCCGGGTCGTTACATCCTCCCCTTCTTAAGAAAATCGTTCGTCCTCGAACGAGCATAGAAACATACCTGAAGCTAGGAAAAGATGAGGGTACTGACTCCACATATCCTGCTCGGTCTCCCAAGTCTCCTCATCGACTGGCTGACCCCTCCACTGAACCTTTACTGACGCAATATCCTTTAACCTGAGCTTTCTGACTTGCCTGTCCAATATAGCTACAGGCTCCTCAACATATGATAGATCCTTGTCCAATTGGACTAAGCTGAAATCCAAGACATGAGTCGGTTCACCGTGATAGTGGAACACCATATGAACCCTTGCTAGGCTCGGAGGCAGGGCTAGCTCATAAGAAACCTCCCCAAGACGTCGCAACACCTCAAAAGGGCCAATAAATCTCGGAATCAGCTTGCCCTTCTTCCCGAACCTCGTGACGCCCTTCATAGGCGATACCCGAAGCAAAACCCAATCACCAGCCATAAATGCTAAGTCCCGAACCTTCTGATCCGCATAGCTCTTCTGCCTGGACTGAGCTGTGCGAAGTATCTCCTGAATCACCTTCACCTTGTCCAGGGAATCCCGAACCAAGTCTGTACCCAACAATCGGGCCTCGCCCGGCTCAAACCATCCCACGGGAGACCTGCACCGCCTACCACACAAGGCCTCATATGGCGCCATCTGAATGCTGTACTGGAAACTGTTGTTGTAGGCAAACTCTGCAAGGGGCAAGAATCGATCCCATGACCCTCCAAAATGCATCACACATGCACGAAGCATATCCTCGAGGATCTGAATCATGTGCTCGGACTGCCTGTCCGTCTGAGGGTGAAAAGTTGTGCTTAACTCTACCTGGTGCCTAACTCCTGCTGAACGGCTCTCCAGAACCGTGAAATGAACTGTGTACCTCTGTCTGAAATGATAGATACTAGAATACCGTGGAGGCGAACAATCTCTCTGATATAAATCTCAGCCAACCTCTCCGATGAATATGTAGTCAGTACCGGAATGAAATGGGCTGATTTGGTCAGCCGATCAACAATCACCCAAATAGCATCATGCTTCCTCAAAGTCCGAGGAAGTCCAACCACAAAGTCCATGGTGATCCGCTCCCACTTCCACTATGGAAGCTCAATCTGCTGAAGTAACCCTCCCTGTCTCTGATGCTCACATTTGACCCGCTGATAGTTGAGACACATGGCTACAAACTCTGCTATATCCTTCTTCATTCTTCGCCACCAAAAGTGCTGTCTCAAATCCTGGTACATCTTCGTGGTACCCGGATGGATGGAATACCGCGAACTATGGGCCTCCTCAAGAATCAACTCCCGAAGCCCATCTATGTAGGGCACACAAATACGGTCCTGCATCCTCATCACCCCATCATCTCCTATAGTCACATCTCTTGTATCACCCCCCTGGACTCTATCCTGGAGAACTAAAAGGTGGGGATCATCATACTGGCGCTCTCTGATACGATCATGGAGGGAAGATCCAGCAACCACACAAGCTAATACCCGACAAGGCTCAGAAATATCCAATCTCACGAACTGACTGGCTAAGGACTAAACATCTAAGGCTAGAGGTCTCTCAGCTGCATGAAGGTATGCCAAACTCCCCAAACTCTCCGCCCGGCGACTCAAGGCGTCGCCACCACATTAGCCTTCCCCGGGTGATATAATATAGTGATGTCATAGTCCTTTAGCAACTCTAACCACCTACGCTGGCGCAAATTTAGATCCTTCTGCCTGAATATGTGCTGCAAATTTCGTTGATCCGTAAATATCTCACAGGGAACACCATATAAATAATAATGCCATATCTTCAGGGCGTGAACAATCGTTGCCAACTCGAGATCATGAACATGGTA
Source organism: Nicotiana knightiana (assembly GCA_005239525.1). NCBI lineage: Eukaryota > Viridiplantae > Streptophyta > Magnoliopsida > Solanales > Solanaceae > Nicotiana > Nicotiana knightiana. The sequence goes on along the minus strand of ML435395.1, from coordinate 244,091 downwards.
GTTCTTCTCATGGACCTTCAACTGCCTGGACGCGTAGGCAATCACCCCACCGTCCTGCATCAACACCGCTCCCAAGACAATCCCCGAAGCATCACAATAAACTATATAGGATTCGGAACCGGTAGGTAAAACTAACACAGGAGCTGTAGTCAGGGCTATCTTGAGCTTCTGAAAGCTCTCCTCACACTCCTCAGTCCATATAAAAGGTGCACCCTTCTGGGTCAGTCTGGTCATAGGCGCTGAAATGGATGAAAATCCCTCCACAAAACGGCGATAATACCTAGTCAAACCGAGGAAACTGTGGATCTCAGTAGCTGAGGACGGTCTGGGCCAACTCTGAACCGCCTCCACCTTCTTCGGATCTACTTTGATCCCATCCGAAGACACCACGTGGCCTAGGAATACCACAGAATCAAGATAAAATTTACACTTAGAAAACTTGGCATACAACTTCTTCTCCCTCAATGTCCGAAGCACGATCCTCAAGTGCTGCTCATGGTCCTCCTGGGACCTAGAATATACCAGAATGTCATCAATGAACACAATGACAAAAATATCAAGATAAGAGCGAAATATGATGTGCATCAAGTTCATGAAGGCTACTGGGGCGTTGGTCAACTCGAATGACATAACAAGGAACTCATAGTGGCCATATCTGGTCCTGAAGGCAGTCTTCGGGATATCCGGTTCCTGAAACTTCAGTTGATGATAAACCGAACATAGATCAATCTTGGAGAACACTCTAGCACCCTGTAACTAGTCAAATAGATCATCAATGCGAGGCAATGGGTACATGTTCTTCACTGTCACCTTATTCAACTGTCGGTAGTCAATACACATATGCATCGAGCCATCCTTTTTCTTCACAAATAATACCGGAGCGTCCCAAGGTGATACACTGGTCCTGATGAATCCATTCACAAGCAACTCCTATAATTGTTCCTTCAACTCCTTCAGCTCAGGAGAAGCTGTGCGATAAGGAGGAATGGAAATGGGCTGAGTGCCCGACAACAAGTCAATGCCGAAATTAATGTCTCTATCAGGTGGCATACCAGGAAGATCAGCTGGAAATACATCAGAATAGTCTCTGACAACTGGAACTGACTCCACTGTAGGGGTCTCGGTACTAACATCTCTCACATAAGCCAAATATGCATCACACCCCTTCCCAACCATCCGCTGAGCCTTAAGAAAAGAAATGACTCGGTGGGGAGTATACTTCAAGGAACCTCTCCACTCTAACCTCGGAGATCCTGGCATAGCCAGCGTCACAGTATTGGCGTGACAATCAAGAATAGCATAATAGGGAGACAACCAGTCCATACCCAATATAACATCGAAATCTACCATACTGAGTAGTAGCAAATCAACCCTGGTCCCAAAACCACTGATAGTAATCAAACATGACCGATATACGCGATCCACAATAAGAGAATCTCCCACCGGAGTAGAAACATAAATAGGGGAACTCAAAGAGTCCCGGGCTATCCCCAGATGTGAAGAAAAATAGGAAGGCACATATGAATATGTAGAGCCTGGGTCAAATAATACTAATGCATCCCTATGACAAACGGGAACAATACCTGTAATGACTGAATCTGAAGCAATGGCCTCGGACCGGGCCGGAAGAGCATAGTACCTGGCATGGCCTCCCCCTCTAGGGCGACCTCGACCTCCCCGACCTCCACCTCGAGCTGCCTGAGGTGGTGGGGTAGCAGCTGGGGCTGGAAGAATAGCTGGAGGACCTGAAGGAAGGCGTGGAGCCTGATAAATCTGAGGGGGTGCACCCTGATAAGTCTGAGGTGGTGCACTCCTCCCCGCTCTGGGGAAATACTTGATCGTATGCCGAGGGTCACCACACCCAAAACAACCCCTCTGAGGACGCAATGGTTGTTGCTGACTCTGAACTGGCCTGCTGGACTGGCCAGTGATAGAACCTCGAGCTGGAGGCACCTGAGATACCGGTGGTGCATAATAAGGCTCCCGAGGTCTAGGAGGAGCTGGAATACCGCTGGATGCTGGAAGAGCTGAATGAATGGGGCGGCTCATAAAACCCCTACCATGGCGTGTTGCATGTGTACGAACTCCTGAAAAATGACCGGTCTCTCGAGACCTCTTGTCCTCCCTCTCCTCTCTGTCCGGGGCCAACATACTCTCAATCCTCCTAGCAATGCTCACGGCCTGCTGGTAAGTAATATTTGTTTCCAGCTCTCTGTCCATGCTAGTACGAATGTTGGGATGGAGCCCCTCAATAAAACGACGGACTCTCTCTCTCATCGTAGAAACCAAAGTTGGTGCATGTCGTGCCAAGTCACTGAACCAGACTGCATACTCTGACACGGTCAAGGTACCCTGGCGTAGCTGCTCAAACTCTGCACGCCAAGCATCCCTGAGACTCTAAGGGACAAACCCGAGCAAAAACATCTCTGAAAACTAAGCCCAAGTAAGTGAGGATGCCTCGTCCGGAATACTAAGCACAAATGCACGCTACCACTAATAAGTTGCTCCTCTCAGCTGGAAAGTTGTGAAAGAGACCTCACTTGTCTCCACAATACCCATGGTGCGAAGGATACGATGACACCCTTCCAGAAAACCCAGAGCGTCATCTGAAGCCAATCCGCTGAAATCAGGTGGGTGGTACTTCTTGTACCTCTGTAGACGGAGCTGCTCAGACTCAGGTACAACTGCTCTGGCCTCAGGCTGAACTGGGGCTGCAGGAGGCATGTGGATATACTCTGGAACCTGCCCTATATGAACCCTCTACTTAGGAGTACGGGCTGCGGGAGTCTGTGTCCCTCCCCCGGCCTGGGATGTAGCTAGGGATATCGGGAGTAGTCTCGCCTGAGACAGAGTACTGAAAGCACTCATGAACTGGTCCAAAGTCTCCTGGAGGTCTGGAGTGACAGTAGGGACCTCCTGTGCCCCTCCAGCTGTAGCTACTGGGGGCTCATCTATCTCTGCTCTGGCCAGTGCTCGGGCCACACCGCGTGCTCGCCCCCTGCCCCGACCCCTGCCTCTGGTGGCTATGACGAGGGGCTCGGGTGCCTAGTCATCACAATGTCCAGTACGGGTACGAACCATCTGCAAGCAAGAATAGAATAGAGTTTAAGAATTTGATGACGGTAACCAGCACGATAAGGAATTCAAAGAATTTGATTGTTCTTAACAGTTACATAGCCTCCCGAAGATAGATACAGACGTCTCCGCACTGATCCGCAAGACTCTAATAAACCGGCTTGTGATGTTGTGACTCCTATGAACCTAGACGCTCTGATACCAACTTGTCACGACCTAATTTACCCTCCGAAAGGTATCGTGACGACACCTAGTCTCTATGACTAGGTAATCCTAGAAATTTACAGAAAACAACAAAATCAAGAAAATAAAGACAAAAAGGATATCAACTAGATAAAAGGTAGCTACTCAACATATACAGTTTGTACTTCCCAAAACCCGGAATGTCACCAACATCACAAGCTAAACTCTATGGTTCAATATACAAACTGGAAATGAAAGTGTACTCATATACGAACTATACTCTACTGACTCCGGAACGGTTCGCTGGAACCTGGATCTACACATGAGAAAAACATGCGCAGAAGAGCGTGAGTACTTCAAATTCGGTACCCAGTAAGTGCCAAGCCTAACCCGAGTCAAGTAGTGACGAGGTCATGTTACGACTCTACTGAGTTTGCAAAAATAAACAGATATAATTAACAGTTAAGTAAAAACAGTAATAATTAACATGAAGTAAAGTGAATCGGAAAGAACGAAGTAGTAAATCTCAGTTCTGCAGAGCATATAAATCAGTAGATAGTCATACAATGCAATACATGAGAGAGTTTCAGGTCTCGGCCTGCAGTCCCAATGTAAATATGCAATGCAATGCGAGGGAAAGTCTCGGGTCATAGCCCGTAGTCCCAATGTAAATATGCAATGCAATGCAATGCAAGGGAAAGTCTCAGGTCATAGCCCGCAGTCCCAATGTAAATATGCAATGCAATGCAAGGGAAGGGAAAGTCTCAGGTCATAACTCGCAGTCCCAGTGTAAATATGCAATGCAATGCAAGGGAAAGTCTCAGGTCATAGACCGTAGTCCCAATATAAATATGTAATTCGAGATGTATATCAGATATAGCGTAATTCAAAAGTTTGAAAAAAAAATAGTTGGCAAATATAGAGGAGAGGTACTTAACCCAGTTTCAAATAATAGTAACGAGTGTAAAATCAGGTAAAATCGTTGGACTTGATAAAATCTTAAGTCACTACTCAGTTAAACCAATAGCAGAAATAATAGGAATTGAAGATGAAGTATAACATAAAAGGAAATAATGGATTTAGTGAGAATATCCCGTGCACGTATCGTCACCTCACGTACACGGTTTTTTTTATGTCAAAAATCGATTATAAATGCTTAAGGGAATTTCCCAACACAGAGTTAGGCAAGCCACTTACCTCGACTGTGCTAATCAACCAATAATCACGTTCTTGCCACGGGTATCCAACTCCAGGTGGTCCAAATCTATTCAATTCGATTGTATAATGTAAATATCATTTCAAGAAACCAAAATAACTAATAAATTTGAAGGTAACACACGAAATTAGGAATTTTGACCAAAATGCCCCTCGGGCCCACGTCTCAGAATCGGGTAAAAGTTATATTTTCCGGACACCCATTCACTCACGAACTCACTCGACCAGAAACATCGAAATCCGATGCCAAAAACCCCTTAAATTCTTAGAATTTCGGTTTGGGGAAGTTTCATCAAGTTCCCATGGTTTTCCCCCCATTTTTGATAATTAAACTAAAGAAAACAACGGGGATTAATGGTCTAACAATGAATTAGGATTAGAAAACGTTACCTATGATCCTTCTCTTCAAAACTCACTGAAAATCGCCAATTCCCGAGCTCTCAAAAGATTTTTAGACTTATGAAAATCAACCCTCGGATTTTTGGAATAAACACACAGGGATCTCGCACCTGCGGTCCCGATCACCGCGCCTGCGGTGCCGCACCTGCGGTGCCGCACCTGTGGAAAAAGCACCGCAGGTGCGGAATTCACTTAAGTCCACCGGGGTCGCACCTGCGAACGTTTGGTCACGCTTGCGGTTCCGCACCTGCGGAACCCAGGTCGCACCTGCGACCACTGGTCAATTTCCTCACCATCGCACCTGCGATCAGCCCTATCGCGCCTGCGTGTCCGCACCTACGGGAAAACCTTCGCAGGTGCGAAAACACGAGAAGAAGGTCCGGTTCAGTAAGTTGATAAGTTCCAAATTCTCATGCTAAGCATCCGAAACAACCCCGAGGCACCCGGGACCTCAACCAAAACCACTAACCGACCCTAATACCTTATTCGAACTAGGTCGAGCCTTAAGAACACATCTCATAACATCAAAATCATCGATTATGCATAGATTCAATCCTAGGAACTTAGAAAAATTCTAGAGTTCACATCCGACGCCAAAACACGTCTAAAATCTTCCGAATGACCTCAAATTTTGCACACATGTCATAAACGACATTACGGACCTGCTGTCGCTCCCGGAAATCCATTCCGAGTCCGATATCAAAATCTCACCTATCGGCTGAATTCGCCGAAAATCTAACTTTTGCCAATTCAAGCCTAAATCCACAATCGACTTCGAAAACACATTCCGAGTACGCTCCTAACCCCGAAATCACCTAACGGAGCTAACGAAGTCGACACAATCCCATTCCGGATCCGTCTTCACACAGCTCTAGTTACGGCCATATTTCTAAAGCTAAGATCCACATTTATGGACTATGTGTCCAAAATCACCCCGGATTTCATCACTCAACGCACCGACAGGTTCCAATAACATAATTAGATATGGGAGAAACGGTAAATAGGGGATCGGGGCGTTAATTCTTATAACGATCGGCTGGGTCGTTACATCGGGGCTCCATAGCAAACATGCACGCATGTCTAAAAATATCATACGGACTTGCTCGTGCGGTCAAATCATCAAAATAACACAAAAAACTATGAATTTAACCTCAAACTCATGATTTTCCTCAACAACACTTCAATTTCACAATTTCTCAACCGAACGTCCGAATCACGTCAAATCAACTCCGATTCTCACCAAATTTCACAAATAGGACTTAAATATCATAACAAACTTGTACCGGGATCCGAAACCAAATTACGGTCCCGGTACTAATGATTTCACACATTAGTTCATTTATTTATTTATTTCCTTAATAATCGAGCAAAATAATTTTCTTCAAAAATTGATTTCTAAGGCTAGGGACCTCGAAATTCAATTCTGGGCATACACCCAAGTCCCATATTTTACTGCGGACCTCCCGGGATCGTTGGAACACGGATCCGGGTCCGTTTGCTCGAAATGTTGACCAAAGTCAACTAAAACCAAATTTTAAATTCTAAAATCCTTATTTCTCATATTTTCACATAAAAGCTTTTTAATTTTATGCTCGGACTGCGCATGCACATCGAGGTAACTAAAATTTATCTTTTAAGGCTAATGAGCTCAAAATAGTGTCTTAATTCATAAGATGACCCTTTGGATCATCACAGGTTTCTTGGCTTTGAGCCTCACGATGAAATAGAAGTAGATGATGATGAGAATGGGGGCAACTATTCATCCGAAGATGAAACTGAAAAGTCCATGCATGTTGCAATGCCCCTTAATGCATGAGCCTAAACTGCAAGTTATAATGATCCTTAATGCATGAGCCTCAACTGCAAGTTATAATGCTCCTTAACGCATGAGCCTAAACTGCAAGTTATAATGCTCCTTAAAGCACGAGCCTAAAACTGCATGTTATAATGCTCCTTAATACATGAGCCTAAACTGCATGTTGCAATGCTCCTCAACACAAGAGCCTAAACTGCAAGTTATAATGCTTCTTGGTACATGAGTATATATTGTATGTCACGAAGCTTCCCCATTTTGAACTAAATCCTTAAGGCGTAAAGCTCTTCAAATTCGAGCAAAACTTCAAGTTGCAAAGCTGTTCAAATTTAGACAAAGTGTTCAAGTCGCAAAGCCTCTAGTCAAAAGCTCTTCAAAGTCGAGCAAGGACTTCAAATAGCAAAGTTTTCAAATTCGAGCCAAACTTCAAGAAGTAAATCTCTTCAAATTCGACAAAGTTTTCAAGTTGTATAGCCTTTCAAATTCGAGTAGAGTGTTCAAGTTGCAATGCTCTTCAACTTTAAGTTAAATCTTCAAGTCACCAAACTCTTCAAATTCGAGTGGAACTTCAAGTCGCAAAGCTCTTCAAAATTGAACAACTCTTAAAGTTGCAAGCATATCGAACTATAAGCTAAATCTTCAAATTAAAACACTCCTGGACACACGAGCCTAAACTGCAGCTCATAAAGCTCTTCAAATTCGAGCAAAATCTTCAAGTTGAAAAGCTCCTCAAAATACGAGCTTAAAGTCCAAGTTGTTGCGCTCTTTGATGCAAGATCATAAACTACATGTTACTCCTGGCCCACAAGAGTATAACCTGTGCAGGGCCCAAGAAAAGGTCCGCTAGGTTGAAAACCTCGAAAGAGGTGACCTAGGCAAAAGTTAGGACATAAAGAAGAACTCATCCATTATGAACTATGTTATGACTTGATCCTCTTCACTGAGGTTTGTAGGCAGCTTAGACTTTCATTCTAAGTTTAGTTGCATGAGTTTCTAAAAAAAGGGTTTGGCTTATGGGATCATCACACTAACTCATCCAAATGTAGCGGCATATATAAATGAGGACAAGAAGACAATTAGCGTTGCAGTATAAAATATATTTTATTTCTTCAATGTTACAAAAGTTGATACATCCAAAAATGTAAAGACGAGAGGGATTAGACGTTTTCCTATACAAAAGCCTAAGTCATGAAAATGATCATAAACTAGGATTTGTTGCTGAATCGTCTTGAATGCTTCTTCCAAGTCCATATGACGTCTCCACATTTTAATACACTATCCACAATGTACGTGTATCACATTCAGCAATTGTGATGATCTCTTGACCACGTATCTTATTGTTAAGCCTTGAGCATGATAGTTTGCTTCTCTTGTGAAAGTGTTGGTTGAAGGTCCCATATATGAGAAGTCGTCTTTCTTGAAAAACCTTCAATCACCATGGGAGCTTCCATTGATGAACTTCAAGACTGTCAACAAATCAAGTGCAGCAATTGGTGAAGGGGTGGCTCCGCATCTTGTATGACATCTCAAACTGATATCTGGACCCATTGAACTTCTTTGCGAATCTGCAAAAGAAATAAATGAAGAGATAAGATCTGTGAAGCATGATAGCAAAATTTACTACATGCAAGACCGTAGTGTCAATTTCAATGGGAAAAAAAACAACATACATAGGACAACTCAGAGAGCATAAAATTGGAAAGCGGCTCAACGGACGACGGGATCAACTTTGGAAAACTGCTGCTGCGATCCATCCGGAAGACGTTATGTCCCAAAAAATTTATATGCTATAGATTTGGAATTCTAATAACCAAAACAACAGAATCCGTTTGCGATTTGGAAGCTCCTAGATCAAAATACGATTTTTGTTGTCGGAACCACACGAATCTGAAAGTTTACTGCAGCTAGGTTGTACTTTGAGAATTTTCTGTTTCCACCCCAATAGGATTTCTGCCATGAAACTCATATGAGATGCAGCTATATGAATTTTACTTTCTAACCATGCAAACGGATCGCACTTTGGAGATTCCTAGCTCAAGTTATGAATTTTTCGACAAAGGTGCACAGAGCTGAAAGTTAGCTGGGCAGACGTGTGGAGCAACTTTGAAAAATTGTACCAACATACCTAGGGAGTGTTTTACCATGAAATTTGGATATGTTGAAGCTCTGAATGTGAGTTTTCAATGATATAACTCATTTATGATCCAGAGACTTGTATCTCAGGGGTAGGAACTTTTCAGCAAGAGTGTGCAAGTATGAAAAGCAAATGCAGCAGACATTAGGAGCAATTTCAAACTATTGTTGCAGTTAATTCGAAAGGAGTTCGTCCATGACATCTTCAAAGTGTTGCAGAAATTGTAATCCAATGGCACAGATGGCTTGCGATTCCGACACTCGTAGATCAAGATATGAATTCTTTTCACGAGTGCACACAAAGCTGAATAATGCGTTCAGCAGAAAGATGGGTCAATTTCAGAAAATTGCTGTGGATAATATTTGCCCCTAAATTTTGTATATGTCGTTGTGGTGAAATTTATGATTCTGTAGAATCAAGCGGATTACAGTTTGGATACTCCTGAGTCGGGATACAATTTTTTTTTAATGAGAGCATGCAGTGCTATGAAGCCAAAGCGGCAGATATTTGAGTTCTGATTCTTTAGGAAGAAGCGACTTGTGATTTCATCGCTCCAATGCCAAATGATGGATATTTTGCGGAGATATGCCAAGTGCTTCATCGTCTAGGTGTGAAAGACTGCTCAAGTAGTGTCAATTTTACCAAGCCGCAAAAATGAGACGCATCATATGCTCGTTTGCAAAGAAGAATATGGTCACTCCAACTCCAAGCCTCTTCGAGCCAATCTGCAAGGATGAGATGTGCCACGTGCTCGCTCGTCAAGGATGGATTACGGTCACCGCAAGCCTCTTTTTCACCAAGCCTCTAGGAGGGAACGCTTCACCTAGCCTTCTATGACAAATTGCAAGAAGAGAGTGCTCCGTCTACTTCGTCACAGTTACTTGGAATGCCATGTACATCTTCGGCCAACTATAAGAAGAGGATACTCCGTGGAGAGAGCGCAAAGCTGAAGGAGCTTGCATGTCGAAACTCGTCGCCGAACTTCTAGAAGATATCTGGGAAGATAGACGGTCAATCTGATTGTGATCTTTATATATTTTGTACCTCTGGAAATCTAGTTCCAGAAGCCACAATTTCGATGTTGCTACACCAAGATATGTGTCTTGCTGTGATGGCGCGCAAAGCTGTAAATTTGAGCATGGCAGCATCCGAAACGAAATTTCAAAATAATACGCGAGAAGCTACAGAAGGAACCGTGAAACTTGCGACAAGTCTTGATACAAAATTGTGGTTGATGCACCACCTTTTATAAGGATTAGATGAAGCAATAGTTGACATCTACTTGGAAACGGAGAGTTGAAGAGTAATCCGATTTGTTTTCTTGGAAAAGTGGCATTAAAATAAAGCATGGGAGAAGTAAGAATCCTTGTTCAAGTTCTGCGACAAAAAATAATTTGTTTCCTTTCCTTAGTCAAACTCTGGTGTTAAATTGGTTTGGCGTTGTTGGAACTACAACATTTAAAAAAAATAAAATATTATCATAGACGTGCTATGTCTTGATTAAGGCTTCTTGAATATTACCATGTGTTCTTAAAAAAAAATTGATGCTTATCCAAATAATCAAATGCTTCATTTGATGAAAAGATATGAAGCAATTATTTTCACATGTACTTCAAGCAGTTAAATATAATTGGATTGATTATATAAGTTCAATATTATTGGACTAGCCTATTTAATTGAGCTACAAATTGTGAGTTCACCTCATTAGGCCCAAGATACTTCCTAGAGGTCAAGTTTGGTGCCACATGTCAAATGACGTGGCACGACAAGTTAAACAGAAAATCCAATAGAATCATGCCACATGTCAAAATGACAAGGCATGCCAAGTCAAACTAAAAGGCCAATGAAATCGTGCCACATGTGCAAGTGACATAATCTGGCCAATCAAATGCGACCTTGTCACACTTCAATCTGATTGGTCGGAAAAAGTTTTCATAACTTCCCTTCCACAACTATAAATAAGGGTTTTCATAACTCATAAAGGACACCATAAGTTATAACAAGAAGCAAAAAAGAGCTCGTGGATCAAATACTGCAAATTCCTTCACATGTTTCAAGTTCAAGCTCAAGAACGAAGAACAAATCAAGTTCGAGCTCAAGAACGAATAGCAAATCAAGGTCAAGTTCAAGCTCAAGAACAAGATCATCGTTCGTGGCAACAACTACATATTCAAGATCAAGCTCAAAGGCCCTTGAATTTATTTACTATTGAAAAGAAGAATCAGAGGATTCATAGAGATTGTACACTCATATTATTTGAAATAAAATACTACAGTTGTTGCGATATTTTTGGTCTTGATTTTATTTTTTCGACGCAAATTTATTGTCTACAAGGTCATCTGCGAAAAAAAGATGGAAAAGATGCGGGCCATTATTGTTTATTTTAACAGGATCTCACCTTCTTGTGTCCACATGATTGTTAATAATTTTTGAAAGCATATCCATACAAAGGATAAAGAGGTAATGGGACATAGGGTTTCCCTGCCTAATTCCTCTTGATGGATAAAAAATTTCTGATTTGTTTTCATTAACAAGAATAGAGATATTACTGGTAGCAATGCAGTTTAAGATTAGGGAGGTAAGTCATGGAGGAAATTTGAAGAAATTTAAAGTTCTATAGATAAAGGACCATTCTAGCTTGTCGAAAGCTTTTTCTAGATCAATTTTTAGAACAAAGTTGGGCTTGCCCTTGGATGTATTTAACTTCCTAATAATTTTCTGAAAAATAATAGCATTATCACTAGCCCTCCTATTTTTTAAGAAACTAACATGTTCTTGACTAATTAGAAGATTTAGGAAGGGCTTGATATGCTTTGCTGTTATTTTAGTAATAATCTTATAAATGGTATTGCAAAGACTTAATATAGGATACAACGTCCATGACTACCTTTAAATATATACAATTAAATAACTTGTACGAACTGTAACAAAGTTCTAAAGTTTTTTAAATTATTAGCATTATCAATTTTGGGAATTATACATAAGTAAGTGTCATTTATGTCTTGGGAGTTTTTTTTTTTGGAAGACGTTTTGGCAAAGATTAATAACTTTGCTGCCCACTATGTGCCATTATTTTTTAAAGAAGAATGGTTGTAGCCCGTCTGGACCTGGAGCTTTGTATGGATTGAAAGAGAACACAACCTTCCTAATTTCATTGATTCCTAAGAGGATTATCAAGGCTTGACAGGTCAATTGAATGAAAATTTTGGCTGTCATTTTTAATGTGTGACCAGTTTGAGTTGTCGTGAGATTTAGTGAAAAGGTTTCTAAAATAATTTGTTGTATGATTCATTATGGCAATTTAATCATCCAACTAGGTTTTGTTATCATCTTTGAAATAGACAATATTATTTCTCCTTCTTCTATTTGTAGCCTTGATGTGGAAATATCTAGTGTTCACATCGCCATCATTTAGCCAACTTATTCTTGATCTTAGTTTCCAATAGTCCTTTTCCAGTTTTAGAATGTCGTTATACTCAACAATTAAGGACTCTTCAAGGTTACAAAGTAAGCTACTAGACGGATACTTAGGAGAATTTTGGATACTCTCTAGTCGTTTTAGGATTTTCCTCTTTTTATCGGAAATACTACCAAAAGTATTTTTTTCAGTTTAGAACAATGTATTTAAATAATTTTGTGCCCTCAATAAGGTCTCTATCACTCCAACTATTTTGGACAATATTAGTGAAGTCCGGATGAGAGCACCAGATAGTCTCCATTCTAAATGGTTTCTCCAAATTATTGTTTATCTCATACGGTCTGAGTGAGTTTTTGGAAGATGAGTGATGTTCATATTAGGAAAGTTTTCTAGCCATTCCACGCTTGAGTAAACCCTATCCAATATTTCCATTACCAATCCATTTTTCCTCTTTCGATGGTTTGACCAAGTATATTTACACCCTTTGAACCCTAGGTCAACTAGGTTGCAATGGTCTAAGCAATTTATTAAAGACTTTTCCCTATTTTGATTTATACTTCTTCCTCCAAATTTGTCCCAGTGATTTATAACTTCAATAAAATCCCCCCTACCAACCAAGGTCCTTATAACTATTGGAAATATTGTTTTAAATGTTCCCATAGTACATTCCTATCCACAATATTAGTACTAACATATAAAGCACTGAAAAACCAAGTTTCTTGTTTAGGTCTTACCTTGATCATTGCATGAATTTCTGGCCACTCCTTGTGAAGTTGTTAACTGTAACCATGTTGTGATTCCACAAGATCACAATACCACCCGCTTAACCTATAGCTGGAACTTTGATCATTTCCGTGAAGTCAAAATCTTCCAAGATAGAGATGTGGTTTGCCATTTTTATTTCTAACAGTGCAACCATGAATGGTTTGTGTGTATCCATAAGCTCCCTAAGATTCCTTCTAAAATTATCATTATTAGCACCCCTCACGTTCCATATAATGAAGTTAGTTGTTTGGTTCATCATTTGAGGATTTATTTGTTGGTTGTTGTTTAGAATGTCCCTCGCTAGAGGTCCATTGGTCCTTCTTATTGATGGTACTAATATTACAACATTCTTCCCCACAGTCGGATCCTGAGGAGGCCTTATGTCCAGCGAACATTTGTATAATGTCACTGGACAACTGAAAATACACTTTTTGTCTAGCCTTTCCTTGAATATTAGTATTTTTACCTCGTTGAGACTTGAAAAAGCCACTGCCGGTTCCCCTAGATGAGGTAAGATCTCCTCCTCTTCTCCTTGTTGCTCTTCTTGATTGTCCATGTTTACGATCGGGGGTTGTTCTTCTATTGGGGCAGCAGTGTGGTTGTGTGTCGCTTGGTGTGCTTCCATATGTTGAGTTGTCCATTGAGTGAATATTGGGTTCATGAGGGTTTTGTTCCTCCGGTGCAAACAAAGGTAGGTTCAATGGAACATTTTGTGGTGTGTGATTGTTGTTGAGGTTTGTTGGTGTGATCCACATTTGGTGCATGTTTTGTACCAAATTCTGGTTCATCGATGGGGCAAGGGGTTCAATATGTTGTTTATCCACATTTGATTTATATAATTGCTCATTGCTAGGTTCATCCTCTCCGTGATGAGTTGAGCTAGGTAGTGAGTATTTTGGTTGATTAAGATGGACTCCTGAACATTGATCTCCATGCGGAAGGAGATGGCATGCCCCCATTAGATCCATTTCCACACATGACTGGGGTTGGAGATTTGGTGGGGTTGTTGGTTGCGCATAAATTACTAGAATTTGGGGGAAGTGTGGAGGGAATGATGGGAGATTGTTCGTGTTGGTGTTGTGACGGACTCGATATAGTTGAATCAATCTCAATCTCCTTCTTAGTGTTATTGGAATCCTTGGCATTTTTTTGAAGGTCTTTCTTTATAGTAAGAGTGTGGAGAAGAGGAATGATTGTAGGAGTAGCAATGGTTTGGTCTATTTGCATGGATTTTGAAGGTTCTTGCGTGAAGGATTTATCAAGATCTTGCATGGATATTTTCGTAGCCACTTGGCCAGGGGCGGATTTAGGGGGTCGGAAGGGGGTTCACCCGAACCCCCTTCGCCGAAAAATTACACTATATATATAAGGCACAATCTATTATTTACCTCTATATATTAAGTTTTGAATCACCTTGACACAATCTAAAAGTGTAGCTTAGTGGTCCGGGGGATTTAAATCCTTTGTAAGGTCATAGGTTCAACTCCCACTAGCTACAGTTATTTTTTAACTTTTTTTTAACCCCCTTCGCGGAGATCCTGCCTCCGCCACTGCACTTGGCTTATTCCATTTGCCATGGTGTTCCATCGTTTATCCGGATACTTTTGAGTGAGGTTACTTTTTATCATTATTATTAGGCTCTAGATTGCAATGATTAGTGAGAGTAGGATTTATGTCATTATTGAGATTTTGGCTATTAAACTCTATTTGTAAATCACTAGTATTGCATGCATGTTTTGGCACTTGTTTGCTTCCCGTTTTGAGTGCTATGTAATAGATTAGTGGTTTTTGAGTTACTAACCACATTCCCTAAAACCACGGGCTCTTCTTCAAGAAGATCAAACTTGTTGGAATAGTTTTTGGCAGTATTTCTTCTTAGGGAAGAAGAGTAATTTGAATTATTAGAATTTGGGGATTTAGCATGATTATTTGAAGGCAAAGAAGTATTTGCTAAGTATTGTTTATTGACATATTGAAGATGTTGAGTATTAATGTACTTACCCGTTGATGCATCATAAATTCGAACATTTATACCTGATGCTTTTTGAGTGGCTGACATTGCCTTTGAAAACCTTTGTTCTCTGCCCGTGCCTTTTTTGGGGAATGAAACAATCTTCCACTCCTGCTCTTTTTCTTGTTCAAGTTGTAATGAGTGTGGAGTTGTGTGCTCTTCCTTTGCTTGTATTTGTTGAGAGTAATAGGGACATTGAGTTGTAACATGCCCTAGTCTTTCACAGTATTTGCATAATATATTTTCTCCTTCGTAGAGGATTTGTTGCTTGTGTAGCCCTACTAGAACGTGTGTTGGGACAGGTTGATCGAGTGGCATTCAACATATAATCTTGCATATCTCCCTCGTAGGGTAGCTGATATACATGCATCCACCTTTAATAATTTTCCAATAATGTTTCCAATTTTCCTAAATATAATCCCATCATAAAATTCAGTAGGTAGTTGGGGATTTCTTACCCACACCGCTGTGTAGCACTGCCTGGCTTGTTTTGCCACGAAATTTGGTATCCATTTTTGGGTTGAGAGGAAGAAGTCGTTTATGAACCATGGGCCATTTTGAAGCACTTTTGATATATTTTCCTCTTTGACAAATTTGACAGCGTATTAATCTTCACCAAGGTCGATTAGAGAATTTTTTTTTGTAGGTCTCCATAAGTCTTGGATCTTTTTCTTTAGGTAGTGGTGCATCACTCGTTTTCCCATAAGTTTTATAATAATCGAGTATTTCCAAGGTTCATAGATACATTGTCTATCAACGTCCGTTAAAGATATTTGCTTTACCTCTTTTGACAAATCCCCTTCCGCTATAGCATCTTCTTCAGGGAATAGTGTGTCCATGGGAGAGGAAGTGTTGTCAATTTGTGTGCTGATGAAGAAAACTTCATCTTTTAAAAGTTTTTCCTTGTAGGAAGGGTTTTTTAGATTTTTTTGTATAAATATATCTGGCAGTTTTGGTGGAATATTTGATTATGTGTGTTCTTCCTCATTGGTTTCCATATGATTTTGATTGACAAACGTTTGGATATTTAGTGAGAAGTTGCTCTCTCTCTCTCTCCCTAAGTTTCTCTCAAACTAATATCACATATTGGAGTACTTATTTCTTGGAGTAATAAAGTATTTTTATTTTTAGTATGTGATATCTCTCTTTGAGACCTGGATTCCCTCTGTTACTCCCAATTATTACTTTCTTAAATTTCAGCACATGTCTTGTGTGTTGGCTTTGTTGCTTCGCGCGCTCTTGATAAAGAAAGTCATATCTTGAGCTAGGAGTTTCAGAATTACAATCCATTTGCACCTTTAGAAAGAAAACTCAGAGACCTGAAGTACCTATGAATTTCATGGTAGAGCTCCTTTCGATCTATCAACAGAAAATTCGCGACGTCGACTAAACTGCAGTAAACTTTCAGATTTGGATACCTTCAGCGAAAATAATTGTATCTTGAGCTAGGAGTATCAGAATTACAATCAGTTTGCAGTGTCAGAAAGTAGACTCGGTGATATAAAAGTGAAAAGAGTTGTCGCCTTTAAATTATCGAAAACTCATATAAATTTCATTACATGACTCCTTTCGGACTGTCAACAGAAAATTTGCGAAGTTGACCTAACTGCAGTGAACTTTCAAATTTGCGTACTTTTGGAAAAAATAATTGTATCTTGAGCTAGGAGTATTTGAATTACAATACGTTTATGGTGATAGAAAGTAGACTCGGAAATCTAAAACTCGTATAGATTTCATAATGGAACTCCTTTCAGACTGTCAACAGAAAATTCGCGAAGTCGACTCAACTGCAATGAACTTTCAGATTTGCGAACTTTTGGCGAAAATAATTGTATCTTGACCTAGGAGTATCAGAATTACAATCCGTTCACTGTGTCAGAAAGTAGACCTGGAGATCTAAAACTTATAAAATTCATGGCAGAACTTCTTTCGAACTGTCAACAGAAAATTTCCAAACTCGACCTAACTGCAGTAAACTTTCAGATTCTTGTACTTTCAGCGGAAAAAAATCGTATCTTGAGCTTGGAGTGTCGGACTTGAAATCCCTTCGTGTCGTTAGAAAGTAAACTCAGAGACCTGAAGTACATATGAATTTCATGGCAGAACTTTTTTCGGTCTACCAACAGAAAATTTGTGAAGTCGATACAACTGCAGTGAACTTTCATATTTGCATTCATATAGAAGTCTTTGCGGCATAAGACCTTCTGGATTAATCAAAGTTCCAGATCGTGTATTGCTTGACCCTTCGGAACCCAAATTAAAATTTTCACATTAGGCCACGTGATGGGGGAATAACTCACATTGGATTCAACTACGCAAAGCTTTATGGTAGCATCATGTTTTGAAGAAATGAAGCGATCTTGTAAAGGCATTCAAGACAAGATAGTGTCAATTTTTCGCATCAATTCCTTTTATGACTTAGATTCTTCGAATAGGACCAAACACAAATATTTTCATCCTTTTATTCTCTTGACAATGATGTATCACATCCTTGTAGCATTGAAGCAATGGAATGTCCATTTTGGTCGACACAAATTGCCTTCTTTCTTTCTGCAATATGCGCCTATTTGAGTAATCAACGTGATGCGTTAGCTCGAATTTTGATGATCATGTCACGTTGAAACACACTATTTTGTAAAGCTTATGCGACTAAACTTAGAATGAAACTCTAAGCTGCCTACGTACCTCGGTGAAAAGGATCAAGTCATAATGTAGTTCAAAATAAGTGAGTTTTTATTTTTTTAATTTTTATTTTTTATTTTTTTTATGTCCTAACTTTTGCCTAGGCCACCTCTTTTGAGGTTTTCAATCTAGCAGACTTTTTTTTCCTAGGCCGCCCTTTTCGAGGTTTTCAACCTAGCGGATTTTTCTTATTTTTGGGTGTCGTTCGCAGTTTAGGCTCATGCGGGCCAGGAGCATAGCAACATGCAGTTTAGGCTCGTGCGTTAAGGAGCGTTTATTCTTCAAGGATAATACCTCTTAAAAAATTTCACATTGATAGGGCCAATTCTCATGCAATCTGCATCAACTAACTTGTAAGCTCCACTTGAATAGGCT
This sequence comes from Nicotiana knightiana, assembly GCA_005239525.1. Classification (NCBI taxonomy): domain Eukaryota; kingdom Viridiplantae; phylum Streptophyta; class Magnoliopsida; order Solanales; family Solanaceae; genus Nicotiana; species Nicotiana knightiana. The sequence continues at coordinate 226,021 of ML435395.1, read as the reverse complement.
TCTTGCACAACATATGGACCATCCCATTTTGAAGTGAATCTGCCCCCGGATTTGCGAGAGGTGATAATAGGTCTTCTTACTGCAAGAACTTGATCGCCAACTTGGAAGGACCTCAAGCAAACCTTTTTTTTGAAAGCACGAGAAAGCGAGCTTGATAACATTCAAGACTTTGTTGAACTTCTAGCCTTTTTTCATCAAGGGACTCTATTTCTTCAAGGCGCATCTTCAGTAAGACCTTCTTGGACAGTAGGTCGCAAGGATGGTATTTGACACTCAAGAGAAAGAACTGTTTCGACTCCATAATCAAGAGAATAAGGAGTTGCTTGTGTCGTCGTGTGATGAGTCGTACGATATTCCCGCAAAGCTTCTTCAATTATATCATGCCAACATCTTTTAGACATGGAGACGACCTTCTTTAACAAGTTGCGAAGTGTCTTGTTAAATGCTTCGGCTAGTCCATTTGCAGCAGCATAATACATTGACGAATTATGTTGCTTGAAGCCAAAAAGTTCACAGATCTTGGTCATCAATTTGTTATCAAATGGTTTGCCATTATCTGTCATTATATAACTAGGAATGCCGAAATGATATATGATGTTCACTCGGATGAAGTTTGCAACATTCTGTTTCTTCACTTCCTTGAGAGCGACGACCTCGGCCCATTTTGAGAAGTAATCAGTTGCAACCAAGATGTATAGATGTCCTCCAGAAGATTTTGGAAGTGGTTCAACAACATCTAATCCCCAAGCATCAAATGGCCAAGATGCAACAATAGGGTGTAACATTTCAGGTTGTTGGTGTATAAAATTTGCGTGAAACTGGCAAGCCTAGCATCTTCGAGCATAATCTAAGAAATATTTCACCATTGTCGGCCAATAGTAACCCATCCTCTTAATGTGGAAGTGGAGCTTCAACCCAGATTGATGTGATCCACAAACTCCAGAGTGTGCCTCTTGCATAACTTGAGTTGCTTCATCTTCCCCTAAAAAACGCAAAAGAACTCCCTCAAATGATCTTCGATACAAAGTGTCTTTGTAGTAAAGGAAGCGAGGGGCATGCCGACGAATTTTGGTCTTTCTCCTTGGATCTTTTGGAAGTATCCCATAACATAAGTAGTCGATCATGGTTCGTCGCCAATCAACCTTCTCAGTTTCACTGACGACTACCAAACGCTCGAGTTTGCTTTCTTCATCCTCTTTCTCATCTAGTGGTACTATCAATTTTTGGCAGATAATGATTTGTGTCTGGCCGGGCAGAGTCAATGTCGAAGCTAGAGCAGCTAAGGTGTCAGCTTTCTTATTTTCCTTCCTTGGAACATGTTGAAGAGTTACATTGCCAAGCCATCCAATCAATTTCTGTGCATAATCATGATAAAGACGCAATTCTAGTTTTTTGACCTCGTAGCTACCTAGCAATTGATTGATCACTAACTCAGAGTCTCCAAGAATATGTTATTGGAGTTTTCTCATATCAACGGCCATCTCAAGTCCAAGTATGAGTGCTTGATATTCTGCAACATTGTTGGTGCAATTTTGTGTTAAGGTGAAGGAATATGGCAAGACTTTTCCTTGAGAAGTGGCAAACACAACACCTGCACCAGCTCCTTCACGATATGCTACATCATCAAAATAAATTTTCCATGGTGGTTGCACTTTGATGACCATTGCATCCTCATCAGGTGGTTCATCAGTCAATTCCCAATCATCAGGTATTGGATGATCTGCCAAGAAATCTGCCAAAACTTGTCCTTTCACAGATTTTGTGGGATGTACACAATCTCAAATTGATGAAATTGGAGGTACCACCTTGCTAATCGATCATTGAGGACGGGTTTTGACATAACAAACTTGATCGGGTTCGCCCTTGAGACGAGACAGATGACATGAGCTTGAAAGTAGTGCTTCAGCTTTTGAATTGCGAAAACCAATGCCAGACATAACTTTTCGATCGGATAATACTTCAGCTCATTTGGGGTCATCATCCTACTCAAGTAGTCGAGGGAATTTTATTTACTTTCACCATTTTCTTAGGCCAAAAGGTCTCCAACTGACCTGTCTTGGGCTGCAATATATAGAATCAATGGCTTTCCTGGTATAAGGGCTGCCAGAACCGGAGGTTTCATCAAGTATGATTTGATGCTTTGGAATGAGTTGCTAAAAGCTTGGTCCCATTCAAAAGGTACACCCTTCTTCATGAGACGACTAAAAGGTTGGCACTTACCTGATAGATTTGAGATGAATCTTCTAAGGTACGCTAATTTTCCTTGTACACTTTTTAGTCCGTGTATATTTCAGGGCTCGGGCATCTTCAAGATTGCATCAACTTTGGCTTGATCTATCTCAATCCCTCAATGTCGAACAATGAAGCCAAGGAATTTTCTAGAAGTAACTCCAAAGGCACATTTCAACGGGTTCATTCTAAGTTGGTATCTCCGGAGTAGTTCAAACACAATTCTTAAGTCTTGCAAGTGGTCTCCTCCCTTTCTTGATTTTACCACCAAATCATCCACATAGCATTCCATATTCTTGTGGAGGATGTCATCAAAGATATTCTACATTTCCCTTTGATATGTGGAGCCGACATTCTTCAAGACAAAAGGCATTACTTTGTAGTAATAAATGCCTTTAGGAGTGCGAAATGCAGTAAGCTCTTCATCTTTCGGTGCCATACGTATTTGATTGTAGCCAGATGATACATCCATGAAAGACATCGCCTCGTATCCGATGGTGGCATCATTCATAAGCCCTGGGATGGGCAGAGAAAATTCCTCCTTAGGGCATGCATTATTGAGGTCTCTAAAATCGACACAAACTCGAATTTGGCCATTCTTCTTCTTCACAAGAACTATGCTTGAAATACATGTAGGATATTTAACCTCCCAAATGAAACCAGCTTCGACGAGTTAATTGACCTCGGCTTCGATTGATGGGATCAATTCTGGCCTGAAGCGTCTTTGGGCTTGCTTAATAGGACGAGCTCCTTTCTTGATCGCTAGATGATGAACTTTTACTTTAGGATCTAAACCAGGCATCTATTTGTAGCTCCAAGAAAATACATCTCTATATTCTTTGAGTAGCTCCACATAAGTGCTTTCTTCCTCTGTGGTTAGTAGGGCACTTACATAGGTGGGCCTAGAGTCTTTTGCAGTGCCAAGGTTGACTTCTTTTAATGCGTCAACTATCGTTTTAATTCCTTCTTCTAGTTCCGGAGGAGAATCCTTGATATCTTTGTCTTCTTGGGGATCACCATCATTAAAATATATATGGCCACACCAAGAGGCATCTCCCAAATTTTCATCTACCTTCCTTAGAAATGAAGTGTATTGCTCCTCATTCGCAGTGATGTGATATGAAGATCCTACACTTTCTTCAAATTCGTCACGCTCTCTAGTGTGGACCACTGTGTGATTCTTCACTTTGAGTACCTCTCTGCATGAAATCAAAAGTTCTGATTGTCGCCACATTCTGGAAGGGATCAGGCTTTGACACTCTTTGGAGATACTTTGTACTCTAGATGGCAAAGGTCTTCTTATTTTTTCATAATTTCTTTGGGACTTGTTATTCTTCCTTTTCAATGGCCCCAACCTCTCAAATATAGAAGTTCTTGTAGTTGATTCTCCAAGTCGATCAAAGACAAAAGGCCTTTTATTAGGATCTGCGGGTTCATCTTCCATCGTGATATAGTTACTACTTGCTCTTCTAATGAAGATGCGAACTAGTGGAGGTTGTTTGTAACCCAGACCCTCACGTGATTTCCTAACCACGTGCTCCTTATCATTCACCGTGTTTTCTTTCCTAGTAGATTTAGGTGGGAGTTTCCCTAGTTTAGATGGTTCGTTGAGATCATATCCAGCCTTTGTGAACAACTTGTAAGCGTTAGGATCAAAACCTTAATTTGTGCATTTCGTGGGGAGTGCCGTATTTTTGAGGCATTTTAGGGGCCACAAACTTTTCCAGTAGATTTGAAGATAACTTCATGGTATCAATCTACTTGATTGGAATGGTTAATTCTCTTAGTGCATCTCTTTGGAGGTTTATTGATTCTCCTTCATCTTTCTTCACTTTTGGGACGTAACGAAATAAAGGAGTTATTTTCTTGCACGCAGTTGCAGCATTCTGTTTGTGAGTTTTCAAAACTTGGTATGCTTCTATTGTAACTTTATCTTCACCAAAAGCTACTTCAACCTTTTTGGACACGATATTATTACCTTTGGCCTTCGTGATGTCATCAACTTTTACTCCCTTCACGATGTGGTTCTTCAAGTAAAACTTTGCATCAGCGAAGTATGCCTCGGATTCAGCGAACGACTTGTCATCAGCAACTATATTCTTTTCAACTCCATCTTTATTATATTTCAAACATTGGTAGTAAGTTGATGGGACAACTTTGTTCTCGTGTATCCACGGCCTGCCAAGCAACAAATTGTATGAAGTCTTTGCATCAATCACATGCATCCATGCAGTTGATTGCATATCACCCATGGTGATTTCCAGTTTGATAGCTCCTATGGCCTTTTTTCCCCCTTGATTGAATCCTTGAATCATCAATCGGCTTTCAGAAAGTTCTTCAGTTGAGATGTCGAGTTCTTTCAGTATGCGAATGGTAATAATGTTAACTGCAAATCATCATCTATCAAGATTCTATTTATCCTCCACTCGAGCACATAACCCACCATAAAAAAGGGCGATTGTTTAGTGTCTCACCAAGTAGGAGATCGTCTTCAGCGAAGATGATTTTTGCATTACAGACATCTACTTCTTGGAAGGAGGACTCAACAAGACTATTAGAAAGTGATGGAGACGGTGTTGATGCGAATTCATTCTTTTCCTCTTCTTCTTTATCAGCATTACAACATAAGGCCTTGTCATCATCATAAGAAATCCTCATGTGAAACCAACTCGGCAAGAATTCTCCCAAAGTCACCGGGTGGCATGGCTTTTGGTGATGGTGTGTCTCTATCTCTACCATCTTTGGGTTATTAACCATTTGTTGCTTCTTCGGTCTTCTCACCATCTTATTCCTCATAGGTTGCATCGTTGATCCTTTTTGCTAACTCAATTTACAGCATCTTCGACGAGTCACCAGGGTCCAACGTTCTTCATCAGGTTGATCAACTCGGACTTTGTCATCCTCCAACAATACTTTGTATTTATTCCCTTCACGGGTGCATATCTCAATCTGATCGAATGAGCCAAAGGCAATGGACACATGGTTTGTGCTCGCGTTTTCGTCTTCAAGCTTGATATTTTTTTCACGAGCCAAATCCATAACTTTGTCCTTGAAGACAAAACACTTCTCAAGAGGGTGACCTACAAGCCGATGGTACTTGCAGTAATTCGGGTCATTTCTTTTTCCAGTTTCATCTGGCCTCTTCATCTCTGGCTTCTCAATAAGCTTTAGCTCGAGGAGTTCTTCAAATATTGCAGGCACATCGGAGTCTAGAAATGGGTACTCCTTTTCTTGCATCTCTTTGTGCGTCAACTTACGATTTGCATTGTCTTGAGAGGAAGTTGTTTTCATACTCTGCTTCTTGCTCACATTGGTAGTAAACTTCAAAGGATAGGCATTGACGTTCATGTATTCTTTACTTTCATTCCTGGGTACAAACTTTCTCCATTTCTTGACTTCTTGCTTATCGCTTCCCTTGCGAGGTTCGTAAATGGGCAGCCCTTCATTTCCCGTAGACGCCATGCTCAACTCCATATCATGAGCAGGGGTGACAAGTTCTTCAAATGTGTAGGGCTTAATTCCTTGCAAGATGTAACGAAGTCCCCAATGCATTCCTTGGATGCACATCTCTATGCTAGAAGTTTCGCTTAGCCTATCTTTGCAGTTAAGGCTTTAATTCCTCCATCGGTTTATAAAGTCAATAAATGGTTCATCTTTTCATTGGCGAGTGTTCGTAAGTTCCACCATGCTCACAGTACGCCTCGTTCTATAAAAGCGATTGAGAAAATCTTGCTCCAGTTGGTCCCAACTATCAATGGGTCCAGCCTCGAGTTCGGTGTACCAATCAAAAGCATTCCCCTTTAGTGAGTGGACGAACTGCTTGACAAGGTGATCTTCATCAGTCCCTGCATTGTTGCATGTCTCAAAAAAGTGCACAACATGTTGCTTTGCATTTCGCTTGCCGTTGAACTGCTGAAATTTGGGAGGTTCATAGCCGACATGCATCTTCAAGTTATCGATTCTTGTAGCGTACTGCTTTGCGTATGTGAGAGAAGACATTGAAGCGACCTCATACTTATCTTTGATAGTTCCCATAATGAATTCATTCAATTGTTCAAGGGGAATTGATCCTTCGGAGGAGACATGAAGTTCCTTGGTGGATGACACTTGTTTTGTTGGAGGATCAGCCTTCTCGTGGACTTCAGGGAGCTTTCCAGGTGTATGGCTTGATTCTCCATCCATCATGCTTTCAACTACGCCAGTCAAATTTGCGATATGGACATCTTGATCTTGAGCATACTTTGTTAAGCCATCATTCGCCTTTGTCAGGTTTGCAATTTGCTCCTCCATTGTCGAAGTGTTAGTCATCATTGCCTCCATGATTATTGCAGATGATGAAGAATAACTGAGACCTTCCCGCGTATTGAACTCGGTATGGAACATGTCATGTGGCGAGATTGACGTAGAGCCAACACTTAAAACTTCATCATCAGGTTGGGTAAGCTGACTCTCGGTATTGTATAAAGTAAGTTGAGCAAGAGCTTTCCCCACAACTTCTGCAAATTTATCTCCTCTCTCTGATCTGCCAGTAGAGGAACTTTCTTCTTCGGATGATGAAAATCTCAAAGCATGCATTGGTGCAGACGACACTTGAAGTGTTTGTTGTCCCAAGATGCTCGCCTTGCTTCGGGTGATTTGGCCCAAGACTCCCCGTAGTAGCGTTCAGGATACTTTCAACGTCAGAAGAAAACTTGGAGTCGGCAACTTTTGAGTCGATCTTCTTTGAATCCATCTTAGTGATCTTGAATGTTGCGAGTTGAGAAGAGATGATAGGTAGAGATGGTCCCATTGGGCGTGCAAAAATTTGTAAGAACTAAATTTCGCTCCTGAAAAATAATAATCAAGACAAGAAATATAGCGACAAATATTATATTCGATTTCAAGTGATGGAGTTACAATATCTCTAAATCTAAAGAGATATAGTCCTCTGATTCTTCTCCTCACGAACGATGGTTCAAGAGCTTGAGAGTTTAATCTTGAACTTGACGGATTTCAGATTTGTAGTATGATACGAACAATTTGAAGGTCGTCACGAACCAGGATTTGGTGTTGGGTTATCACGAACGGAATATTTGAAGTTGTTCGCCTTTGGAATTTGACCACAGACGACGATTGCAAATATGGATGAAGACCTTGATGTTATTCTTCTGAGCTTCTTTAGCCTTTTCTTCTGCTTACTTGCTTGTGTCTTAGCCTTCTCCTTTGACCCCTTTATAGAGGTGTGGGATGGAGTAGTCTATAAGAAAACCCTAGTGGATCATTGGGCTTGAGGCTTGTGGGCCGACCTATTTGATAGAAGACCAATTGACGGGCTAGCCCAATAATACATTAGACTTTTATTTAAATCAATTCATTTTAGATTTAAATAATCGACCCAATTATACTAGCCCATAGTATCATTTGAACTAATATGTATTTAATACATGATGAAATCCAAATTACTTGTGGATTTATATTTAATAAAATTTTGTTTTCCTACACAACTATTGCAAGAAAAAATGGATTAATTGATGACTACATTTTGCCAAGTCCATGTCTAAAGAAAGTTGTAACAAACAAACTTGGAAATGATATTAATAAGAAATGCGTTATGGGCAGTTGAACACGAACAAAGGTATCATGATTGATTGTTGTAAGGAAATAGACAGAGCTAGAAATTTCAGCCATGGGCTTTCTACTACTAGCTCGATATTGGAGCCGACAATGATTGAAAAAAAATAAAGTTGTACCCAGAAAAAAAAATGAATAAGAAAAAGAAGAAAAAGGAGGTCGAAGAACAGAAATACTAGGGAGAGATTAGGAAGAGAATGAAATTGAAAAACTTTCTCAACGAAGGCAATGAACCGAGAGGGGGCAACTGGGCAAGCAAGGATTTAATGAGTATATGTTAAAAAGACAAAACTATCCTCATTATTAAATTAGTTGGTGTACTTACGAGGGCAAATAATGAAAAACAAAATGGTTACCTTGTTAACTTACTATCTTCATGTAGTATGTTAGCAAGACATATATATATACTAGTATCTATAGACGTGTGTTGCACGTTAATAATGGCACATGATGGTTTAAATATTTATTTATATGAATGAACAATAAAATTTAATTAATGAGAGAAATTATATATATAATAATACAACAATCATCTAAATGCCGAAAAATATTGTTACATTAGCATAATACATGATTTCAAAATGAAAGGACATCATCAGAACTTACACATGATCAATTTTAGTCACGTTAAGTAGATAATTATGTATTGTAGTTTAAAGGTATCTAATGTGGTGGTATCTTATCGAGCACTTCTTTATAAATGATGTTTTCTTGTATATGTTTCCTTCTAATCCTATGGTTGCTATGCCATAACCAGAACTCTTGTTGTCGATATTGATATCTCTCTTGAAAGTGCAACATATAGTTATTCGTGTAAGAAAACATATTGTTGTAAATATAGTCCAATATTTAGGATGTTTGTCCTTGTGCTTTGTTTATTATAACTACAAAACATAAACATACTGAAAATTATTTTCACACAAATTTAAAAGAATATTCTTTAGTTTCAGAAGAAGAAAGTTGAATTCGGGGATAAACACATACTTAGAAGCACATTAACCAGTATCATAAGTTTTGCATGTATGACATTATTCTCAAAACTTATATATACCATATGTGTACTATTACATAAGTTATTAAGCGGATCTAAGTTGTCAGTAGCATGGCGGCATATTTTTCTTCAATATCAACCTATATGCAATGGAAGATCAATTTTAACTTAATATGTTATATATATGGTGACACTAACATATGTAAGAAATAATGAACTTGATAACAAACATGTACAATAGAAGGCCGTTTGGTATTAAAGTATTTAAGTATTCTTCGTGGTAGTAATTGTTGGTATTATTTTCTGTTAAATCAAAACTGAAAAATATTTTATTTTTACCATAAAATTTAGCAATCAACCTTTTATTTAGTTGATCAACATATTCTTTTATGTTAACTAAGATAGCTCTTTAATTTCTATCATATAATTTGCATAAAGTGTGTTTTAATCTAATGATGAAAATATTTTCCTTATTAATTATCCTACTATTATCATTAGGGTTGTTAACCAAGTGTACTAGAAAAACCAAATCATCATTTATTATATATTCTTCTTCGTTTCCGGCACGAAGCTAGAAGTCACTAAATGTTGCATCTGTTCTTACTTTTATATTTCTTGTCATTTAAATATTTTTCATTTGAGTCCATAAGTATATTTTTGGCAAGCTAGCTTTTACAGTTTCTACTTTCATCAATTTTGGTACTACTAATCGTGTTTGACAGAAATCATCTCCCAAATTATTACTTTTCCACCAAACGATTCATTGATATCCAATATATCTCTAAAATTCTGGACGATTGTTTCGATCGTTTGACGCTTAGCCAAAATCGCTTCATACCATATTATCACTTTTGCTTTCTTTATAAATTTAGCATTAATGCTCTGCTTTGATATATTTGTGGTAGTTATTTATGTTATTGAAAATGTATATCAAATCTAAAATGAGTTGTACTATCTCATAATAAAATTATTATCGGTATATCACTTGTTCTTATTGCTAACAATATCATGTCTCTTGATCTGACATTTGCAAGTAATGTATGACATAAGAATATTATTTCGATTTTGCCGGAGGTATCTACAAAGGATAATTCCGCTATACTAGAGTCATCTTTTTATAATATAGTCTTGAAAGCTTATTCTTTTTCAGGATCTAACTTTGATTGTGCTTCCTCAAACACTTGTATAGCCTTTTTAATATTATACTAATCTTTTTTACTTTGTGATCCTTTTTTTTTAATCTCTAACTTTTTATGAAATAAATTTATGTACCCTAAGATCTTTTTTTTAACTTGCAAAATCATTTTACTCATATGATGAATTTAAACAATAATTTAATTGGAACCTCTTGCTAAATAATTATAACGACCCGGTCTGTCGTTACGTAAAAACCTGCATTATAATTACTTTTATTGGATTGTTATAGATTGGTTATTCTATTATTGATGTGTTAGAGGTGATAGGCTTGAAATCGGAATGGTTATATGAGAATTCAGTCACTTAGTCCTTAAGAATAGCCTTAAAATTAGAAAAGTCAACTAAGAGTTGACTTATTGGCAAACAACATCGAAATGCGAATTTTATGGTTCAAAAGCTTCGTTAGGTGATTTGGGACTTAGGAGTGTGTTCAGAATAATTTTGGAACGTCTAGTGTAGAATTAGGCTTGAATTGGCGAAAGCTAGTTTTTGGCGATTTCCGGATGGCAGTGGAAAATAGGATATCGGGGTCGGAATAGAATTCCGACAATTGGAACAGGTTCGTAATGTCATTTTGGATGTGTTTGCAAAATTTCAGGTCAATCTGAGTTGTTTTGGATAGTTTCGGCATCGTTGGAGGATTTTAGAAATTTCCAAAGTTCTTAGGCTTGAATCCGATGTAAATTTTGTGTTTTGGTGTTAGTTTTGGTGTTGTGAGGGTGAAACTAAGTTTGAATGATGTTATGGGCTCGAGATTGATTTCGGTTGGTTAACGGACATTTTTGGACTCAGGTAAATTGCTGGTTTTCTGTTTTTTGTGCAGCAAGTTTTCCTTCACTGCGATCGCATGGTGAAATTTGTGAGGGGCAGAATTTTACTCTCTGCGATCGCATAGGTGTGTTCGCAATCGCAGAGGTTGAGCAGTGCGATCACGTGGGGCATGTTGCGGTCGCGTAGGGATAGAGGGGTGCGCGTGGGGGCTGGTCAGTGTGCTTCGCGATCGCGTGTGATGGGCTGCGATCGCGAGGGTTTGAGTTGCTGTGAATCGCGATCGCGGTGAAGAAATCACTGGGCATATTTAATTAAACCCTTCCGCGACTTAAACCTTATTTTACACCATTGTTGTACGGAAAAGAGCTTTGGGGACGAATTTTGAAGAGGGAAATCCTTGTTCTTCATAGAGGTAAGTGTTTTGATTATTACAACTCGATAATGGATGATTATAAAACATAAAACTAGTGTAAATTCATGGAAAATCAGTAGAAAAAATTAGATTTTTGGGCTTGAGATTATGAGACCTTTAAGGGTCGATTTGAGGAGTCAAACGAACTCCGATTTTGGTGTTCTTTATATGTACGGACTCGTGAGATGACGAAGAAAAGTTTGGTATAAAAAATTCTGAATTTTGGGACGTGGGCCCGGGGATCGGGTTTGACCAATTTCGGAATTTTTGAGTATTTTTGATACATTTCGATTGGGATTAGTTCCTTAGCATATTATACTGATATACATCTGATTGTTGGTAGATTTGGAGCACTCGGAGGCTGAATTTGGAGGCAAGGGCACTGCGGAGTAGCGTGTTAGCCGGTTTTGAGGTAAGTAACGCTTCCAAACTTGAAACTGAGGGTTCAGAACCCCAAATTATTTGATATTTGCTCTTAATTAAGGTGACGCACTTGCCAAGTGACGGGTATGCGGGCGTTTACCGAATACTTGTAGCCTAGATCATCCCATGGAACTGTCTACTGGTTACTCCAGATTGATATTGTACTGTGAAGGTGGTAATTACCTTGAACGAAATAGAAATCATGTTAAGTATAAATGTTAAGGCTTCACGCCGATGTGTTTAGACAGGAATGGTCGATTATTGTTGTCTCTATCTGTGATTATTGCTTTCATGTACTCAGTCTTGTTATAGTATATGTTTCATGCCTCAGTCTCGTAAGTTGCTAGTTTATTCTATATTATCATTGTTTTGAGCTGATTTTCATATGTTAGAGCATTGTGAGTGAGACTGGAAGGTACTGACTAAGTGAGGCTTGGAGCCTGGTCTTGAGACAGTTATGAGGTTGGACTGCACACAACAGCGATCCTGAAATCATGCCTTCGTTGGCTTGATATAGCGCTTGGGCTGAAAGGAGCCCCTCCGGAGTCTATACACCCCCGGTGAGCTCACAGATATTGAGGGATGGATTGCCCTACGCATGGATTTGTCCGAGTATTCTGTTCCGGAGATGGATTTCTCTGCGGTTATTATGTTCTGGAGATGGATTTCTCCGTGGGGGCTGGATCGGCCTTTTTCCTCAGTACTTGGTGACTGTGTCACTTGTGTTTATGTAATATCCGGGATGGACTTCCATGGGCCGGAAGGCCGTATTCGAGTACTGAGTGGACCACCTTATGAGAGAGTGATTACTGAGTATACATCATTCTTGGTTCTATATGCATTCATGCTAGTATGCAGAGTTACAAACATATCTTGATGCATCGTGTTAATTTCCTGATATATTTCTGTCATGTCCAATTTATATACAGTTGTTTGAATTGTCGGAGGTTTAGCCCGTCACTACCTCTCAGCCTGTAGTTTGGTTTCGTTACTACTGATTTGGTGTACTCACGTTACTCCCTGCACCTTGTGTGCAGATACAGGTACAGCGGAATTTAGCTCGGGTCAGGGAGCACATCAGTTTCATCAGAGTTGACGAGGTAGCAGATGGCGACCGTGATCTCGTCTTCTCTTTCCTTTCTACCTGTCGTAATTATTTCAGACTATGTTAGTCATTTTTTTTGATTGTATTAAGTATTAGCAGCTCATGACTGTGTGACACTGGATCTGGGGTTAGTAGGATTTGGTCTTTTGATTTCATAAACTAGTTTTCCCAAAAATATTGGATTTATTATTATTATTATTGATTTCAGAATTTGTTAAAAGGGGCATTTTATGGGAAATTGTATTTAGTTAGACAAAATGGGTGGCTTGCCTGGTTCCACGACAGGCGCCATCACGACTCCGGAAATGGGTCGTGACAATAATTAATTGAAAGATTTGATTATTTGGTTTTAACATAAAAGTAATTTATATTATGTTGATTCATATTCTTATTATTAGTTCAATCTCATGTTTGAATATATAACCATAATTATAATTTTATCGACCATCAATTTTATTTTCAAAGAGTAAAAAGATCGATCTAACATATCACTTTTAGATTTTTATGTTTATAAAATCATTACTGGTATTGACCATACCAACATTTTTCTTTCTCTTTCTCACACATTTATATTCTTGTTTGTTCTTTAATACTTGGGCATATTTTTCTATATTACATGAAAAAAAAATAGAAAAATATTATTTGAGTAGGAAAGCAGTTCAAATATAATATAATAATATATTATCGTGGGGATTTTTGTCTCAATTTCAATGCTTTATGCAGTCCGTTTAATATTACTTTTATTTTTTCTTGATATTGAATATTATAGAATTGTAATGTATTACCAATATAGAGGATTCTTATGAAATTAATTTTATTAAATATTTCTACATATTTTTTTTTATAAGAATTCAATAGATAAGATTATATTAATTTTGAAAATCTTAAATATAAAAAAAAAAATTAACATAGAAGTTATTGTAGTCCAAAAAAATAAGTTATTACAGTTATATCATTTACATATGAGTTCTTCTATTAGGGCTATTATGATCTATCAATATTGTATGTTTTTATAATAATATGAAGACTTTCCTGTTTCTAAATGGATTTGGACAATATAATATGTTTCCAAATTAAATTAGTAATACAATTTTTTTAAGAAGTACATGCTAAAAGTAATAGGATTACAAAAATATGTCCACATCCCGAAAGTAATTATACCAATAGAGTGCCTAACGTGTTCCTAAAGGTATTAGGTTTACATGCTAACATGTGGTATTATGTATCTATGCCTGAAAATAATATATACTAATAGGATTCTTAAAGGTAATTATTAGAATTTCTAACGTGTAGTATTATATTCAAAAACTAATAGGATTAGAAGGCTAATGTCTAGAATTCCGGTTATATCTTTTTTATTGAGAGTTATTATTCTTAGTATTAAAATATTATTTTTATAAACCAACATTTTATTATATATATATATATATATATATATATATGTAAAAGAGTCGTGACGAGGAGGATTTTATTTGTGCAAATTAAATGCAAATCAGACTTTAGTTGAAATAAGTACCTAATACGCTAGACTTGCTTGGCTACTACTACATACTTGTGAGAAAGATTTAATATTACATGTCTTTCATGTTATGAAATACATGTTGTTTGACCCAAAAACTAATTTTGAGAATAAACGATTAAATTTGTATTTTTTAAGGCCACTAGCAATTTGTTTGATCCGAGATAGTTACGAACAATAAATAATAACAAATAAGTGTGGAATAAATTAAATAGAGTGATAAAGCATAGGAAATTCTTCTTGAATTTCAATACTCGAGCAGTCTCTGATCGCAAGAGTAATCGAATTACAAAACTATTGAAAAAGAACCTAATACAAGATGATGTTTCGTATCAAGAGGGTTTTTCTTTCTAATTTTCGATGCCCCTTCTTTGGAGCATTGCAACAGCCTTACAGTGTAGCGGGTTCCCATATCAAAAGGTATGCCGAACTTAGCAGCATGTCCCATCACTTATCTCGATCTCTGGCTCTTGCTTGCCGAGTGGACTCTCCGGGAGCGCCATGTGAAGAGAGTAAATTTTACCCAATGTTATAAATATATATTATATAATGAATGTTCATGTAGTATTCCGTTGTAAATAAGCTTTCTGAAGAAGCTTATTCATATGAGACACTGTTGTAAATATATTTATCTATTTAGTACTCTATTGGGAATAAGTCTCCTGAAAAAGCTTATCATTTTGGTACTCCGTTATGAATAAACATTACTCCCGATAAAAGATTATCTACATCTGGTACAGTAGCAGCTTACACATCAGCTTGTAGTAGCAGCTTACAAACAGCTTACAAGCAGCTTACACAGCAGCTTGCAGTAGCAGCTTCCTTTCTTCTATAAATAGAGGAGATTTCAGTTCATTATGTACATCAGTTTGAAAGTTGAATAATATATCACTCTCTCAATATATATACTTTTTTTTAATTTATTTACTTTAAATGCGTTATTTTATAACACGTTATCAACACGAGACTCTGCCTTGAGCACATACTTTGAAAGATGTATTACTATAGCTATCCTCGTCTGAAGGCATCGGTTCTCGCTGTAAGTAAGATCAAACTGTTGTATTTATGGATTTCTACCATTTTTACAGTGACATTAATTTTTGCACTTTCATATATTGCTTAACTCTAACTATTTGTCGAGTTGAGTTAGCGAAAGTCTATGAATATAAATCAGATCCAATCGCCATAATTAAGAATTCTACTCAAAAGGTTAGTACTTCCTTCATATCAGACATTCCTGTTTCTTGCTATTAACAGTATGATTTTTGTTCTTTGGCCCTAAGGAGCCCAATTGGTTCACTTAGCAGTTCATGCCATAAATTTGTTCCTGAAGAAAAATATTACGAGAAGGGACCATGATTTTCATCTCTATTGATGGCTAATTATGGAAGTTTTTAAAAAATATATAGTCAGCGGCAGTGGCATATTTTCTAAGTCTTGTTATGACTTAATATTATGGTTCACTTGAACTCTAACAGAGTACGACCACCAGAAGTGGCAATACTTTGTATATCTCATTGTACTAAGTTGTGTTAACCACCAGAAGTGGTATATGCCTATGACCGCCAGAAGTGATAATTTAGGCTTGTTATGGTTACAATTGAAGATAAGTTAGAGAAAAATTCTCCATACTACGTGCATGCCTCGATTTGCTCCTGAAGTAGCAAATATCTTAAAAGAGGTTTGAAGCATCACAATGTGATGTGGTTAATGCACGTTCAGATAATTATCTTCCATTTCCTGAAGGATAAGAATTTTTCATAAATATTAATCCATTTCCTAAAGTTAATGTGACAATATATGAATGAGGCTCTTGTTGTAAATATATTACAATTCACCTCCGGAAGAGGTAATATGATTGAGAGAATATATACTCAATATTGTATTTTAAATTTTCTCCTGAAGTAGTAAGCAATTAAAATTTCCTCCTGAAGCAGGAAAACATTAGGTAGTGGAAGAAATATTAAAATTCTTAAATTTATAAATTTAGTATTGTCTTTCTATTGTTCATTTAGTTATGATTTTTTTTTCTCATGACACCAGAAGTGTCTGAGCGATATTTGATAGTACAAAATTTATCAAAAACTCCTGAAGAGCTAATTGTTTGTCTAGAAGACACATGACACCAGTAGTGTCCGATAAATATTAGATTGTGGATAATAAATGAAGGCTCTAGAAGAGTTTATATACAAATATGTCATTTTTATTGTATGATTATGGTCAAAACATATGTTGTAGTAAACCTGAAGTTTACTAATACAAATGGCTATCATATTGAGACTACAAATGATTGGAAGATTGAAAATCTTCATGTTTCCACAATCATAGGGGGTAAAATAATATGTATGTGCGAAGTAACCCGCCTTACTTTTTAATTTGTACTACATTCTGTATCATAGTAAACCAGAAGTTTACTAATGCAAAAGCAGTCACAGTAAACCAGAAGTTTTACTGAGGCAAAAGTAGCTACAGTAAATCAGAAATTTGCTAATACAAAAGTAGCCACAGTAAATCAGAAGTTTACTAATGCAAAAGTTTATGCTATAGTAAACCAGAAGTTTACTAAGAGATAGCACATGCCATGATAACCTGAAGTTTCCATTTGCCATTTTTAGATGAGCTATTTGAGAATTCAAACAAGTATATACTGAAGAACTAGAAGANATTTGAGAATTCAGATAAGCATATACTGAAGAACTAGAAGATTCTTCAAGAATTCTCTTGTGTTGCTTGTTCTCATAATAAATTGATTATACCAGCTAAAGTTGGGACTAAGACCCTAATCTGAAATATATAAAAGGTGAATATGAGCCCATTCACCTATCGTATGAACCACTTATAGATGCATATATGAGATGGTTACATGTGCGATTATTGTCAACCTGTAGTTTGACATTTGAAATTGCTTTTATCAATTAAGAGCATAAATTTCAGATTAAGAAATCAAGATAGTTGATCTTGATGATGCCGGTTTATATCCAAGATAGTTTAGCATTAAATACCTCCTACTAAAGGCTAAATTATCGCTTATGAGAACAAAGCCTCATGTGTTGGTCTATGATTTTCTAAATTGCATATAGCAGCACTTGTATGCACCAGGCCAATAATATATGATAAGTCCTCCCCTCAGAATTAGTTTAGGATAAGAAACCAAATATTTTTACTACTATCTTTTGATGTGTGGTATATGATTAATTTCTCTACCACAATGCACAAAGATATGTTTAAGAATATTGGGGATATATGTTAGTTTTTCTAACATTTGGGTGATGGAATAAACAGCTGAAAAATATGCTCTATGAATCGAATTATCATTAGTATGATCCTCACTCAAATGATAATTCAAGTTAAATGCCAGAAGCATTTGCTGATCTATAATTAAATATCATATTTCATTTGCGAATGCTCCTATTAAAATTAAAGTCCCTGAAGGATTGAGTTTAATGTACGCATGAAGCGTGGTAGATCAATCGGTTCCAAAGGTAACAATACTTGAAAAGGAGAGGAGCAAATGATTAAAATTATCATAATAAGGAGGAAATGGGCTCTAGAAGAGCCCACGACATAACATTTCATGAAACTCCAGAAGAAGTTCAGGTACCTGAAATAAGGAAACTGATGAGATCTCAACAAGTTATGTCGTTGAGGAACTGATATGAAATGATCGTCGACGATATGTTTGATACAATGTAATGCATAATATTGTAAAAGATTGTGAGGATCAGAATTGTAATCCAGACACCTGAAGATGTCATGCCATTTAAATGTAAGTCATAACCTATATGACTCGTTTGATTAATTCTATATGAAGATCCCTGAAGGATTTAAAATGCATGAAGCATATATTTCAAAGTCTCGAGAAATGTATTCAATCAAATTACAAAGGTTTTTGTACGATTTAAATCAGTTTGGGCGCATGTGATATAATCGTCTCAGTGAATATTTGCTGAAAGAAGGTTACATAATGATGTTATTTGTCCATGTACTTTTATATGAAAATGTCATCAGAATTGCTTATACTTATTGTTTATGTTGATGACATAAATCTTGTTGGAACTCCAGAAGAGCTCCAAAAGGCAATTGAATATCTTAAGAAAGAATTTGAGATGAAAGATCTTGGAAACATAAGACTTTGTCTTGGTCTGCAAATTGAACATTTAACAGACGAGATCTTTATCCATCAATCTGCCTATACAGAAAAGGTCTTAAAACGTTTTTACATGGACAAAGCGCACCCATTGAGTACACCAATGGTTGTTCGATCACTTGAAGTGAATAAGGATTTGTTCCAACCTCCAGAAGAGAATGAGGAACTCCTTGGTTCCGAAGTACCATATCTCAGTGCAATTGCTGCATTAATGTATCTTGCTAATGCTATAAGGCCTAAGATAGCATTTTCTATTAATTTACTAGCAAGATATAGTTCTTCTCCTACACGGAGACATTGGAACGGGATTA
Organism: Nicotiana knightiana; assembly: GCA_005239525.1. NCBI lineage: Eukaryota > Viridiplantae > Streptophyta > Magnoliopsida > Solanales > Solanaceae > Nicotiana > Nicotiana knightiana. Next base: position 207,306 of record ML435395.1, on the reverse strand, counting down.
AGCATATATTGCGATATTTAAAGGGAACTCTTGATATGTAACGACCCGGTATATCGCTACGTAAAACTTGCATTTTTATTGTTGTTGTTGACTTGTCATAGGTTGGTTATTCTATTATTGATGTGTTAGAGTCGATAGGCTTGAAATCGGAATGGTTAAATGAGAATTCAGTAACTCAGTCTTTAAAAGATAGCCTTATAATGGGAAAACTCAACTTAGAGTTGACTTATTAATAAACGACCTCGGAATGCGGATTTTATGGCTCGGATAGTTTAGTTAGGTTATTTGGTACTTAGGAGTGTGTTCAGAATATTTTTGTGATGTTCGGTGTAGAATTAGGCTTGAATTGGCGAAAGTTAGTTTTTTGTGATTTTCGATCGACAGTGAAAAATAGGCTATCGGGGTCGGAATGGAATTTCGGAAGTTGGAACAGGTTCATAATGTCATTTTGGATGTGTCTGCAAAATTCCAGGTCAATCGGAGTTGTTTTGGATAGTTTCGGCATCGTTGGTGGATTTTAGAAATTTCAAAGTTCTTAGGCTTGAATCCGATGTAAATATGGTGTTTTGATGTTAGTTTTGGTGTTTTGAGAGTGCAATTAAGTTTGAATGATGTTATGGGATATGTTGGTAACTTTGGTTGGGGTCCCGAGGGGCTCGGGATTGATTTCGGTTGGTTAACGGGCATTTTTGGACTTAGAGAATTGTTGGTTTTCTGGTTTTTGTGCAGCAGGGATCTGTGAATCGCGATCGCGTGGCAAGGGTTGCGATCGCGTAGAGAACTTTGTGGGCCAGGAAAATTTTGTAAATCGCGATCGCGTGAATCGGGTTGCGATCGCGGAGGTTTGGAAGAAGGTGAAGTGCGATCGCGTGAGCTAGGTCGCGATCGCGTAGAGTTAACCAGGCGCGTATGGGGTGATGTCAATTGGTCTTCGCGATCGCGTACATTGGGTTGCGATCGCGTGAGGTTGAACTGCTGTGAACCGCGATCGCAGTGAAGAAATCACTGGGCAATATATAATTAAACCCTCCGCGACTTAAACCCTTTTTACACCATTTTTGTACGAACATAGAGCTTTGGGGCGATTTTTTGAAGAGGAAAATCATTGTTATTCATAGAGGTAAGTGCTTTGGACCTTAAAACTCATTTATGGATGATTATAGAGCATAATATCAGTGTTACATTCACAAAAATCAGTAGAAAAAGGTGGGTTTAGGGCTTGAGATTTTGAGACCTTTAGGGATTGATTTGAGGGGTCAAATGAATTCCAATTTTAGTGTTCTTTATATGTACGGACTCGTGGTATGATGAAGAAAAGTTTAGTATAAATTTTTTTGAGTTTTGGGATGTGGGCCCGGGGGTCGGGTTTTGACCAAATTCGGATTTTTGAGCTAAATTGATATTTTTTTATTGGGATTCACTCCTTAAGCATAATTTGATGATAGAAATATGAACTTGGTAGACTTGGAGCACTCAGAGGCCGGATTTAGAGTCAAAGGCACCGGGTATTTGTGGCCTGACACACATGCCAAGTGATGGGCGTGAGGGCGTGCACCGGGTATTTGTGGCCTGGATTATCCCATGGCCCCGCTTAGTGATTATTCCATGATGATATCTGTGCATCTATTAATGTGGTAATTGTGAACATGTTAGAAATCATGTTAAGTATAAATGCTAGGCTTCACGCCAGAAATGCTGAGACCCGAGTGGTCGTATATTGTTGTCTCATGTTGTGATTATTTGATGTCATATACTCAATCTTGTTATAGCATATCATTTCATATCTCAGTCTCAATATTGTTAATTACATGCATACTTATCATTGCTTCGGGCTGATGGAGACATTTGTGAGCCATGTGAGTGAGACTGAAGAGTAATGACTAAGTGAGGCCGAGAGCCTGTTATTGAGATGGTTATGAGAATGGACTGCACACTGTAGCGATATTTAAATCATGCCTTCATTGTCTTGATATGGCGCTTGGGCCACTAGAGCCCCTCCGGAGTTTTTACGCCCCTAGTGACCGCATTGATGACGAGGGATGGATCTTCCCTGTGCATGGATATTGTCCGAAGTGATGAGGGATGGATCTTCCCTGGGCATGGATCTTGTCCGAAGTGATGAGAGATGGATCTTCCCTGGATATGGAAATTGTCCGAGTGTTATATTCTGGAGATGGATCTTCTCCGTGGGGGCTGGACTGGCCTTTTTCCTCAGTACATAGTGACTACGGTCACCGGTGTTTATGCTTATTCCGGGATGGAACTTCCCTGGTCCTGAGAGCCATATATAGTATCGAGTGGACCAATGTGGGAGAGCTGTGAGCACTATGTGCATATCCATACTGGTTTCATAACATATATTTTATGATGACATGTAGAGTATACTGGCATACTTGGCATATTTACTCACCCTGATAAACTGTTAGCATGTCTAAATTCTGTATATTGTTTATTGTAACATAATTGAGGTATTGTCCGTCACTACTTCTCAGCCCATAGTTTGGGTTCGTTACTTCTGAGTTGGTGTACTCACACTACCCCCTGCACCTTGTGTGCAGATCCAGGTACACCGGGACCCGGTAGAGGATTTTGAGCAGCGGATCAGAGTTTCTATTGGAGTTGTCGAGGTAGTAGCTGGCGATCGCGACCTCGCCTTCTCTTTCTTTATTTCGCCTATTGCTTTTATTTTGAGACAATGTTGTCCATTTCCCCTTTTCTTTACTTTATGTTATAGTTGCTCATGACCGAGTGACACCGGATCCTGGGTTGGAGGTTTTGAATTTAGTTTTCAAATATTGTTTTAAACTTCAGATTCTTAGTTTTATTAATAAATGCGTTTAAAATCGTATCTTTACTGGAATTTGAATTTAGCTTAGTTAAAAAGGGAGGCTTGCCTGGTTCCACGACAGATGNTAGAGTCTTGCGGATCGGTACGGAGACGTCTGTACTTATCTTCGAGAGGCTGCAGAACCTTTAGGAAAAATCTCACATTCTCGAACTCTTGTCGTGCGAATCCATTGATTCAACCTGAAGCGTAATTCTTTGAACACTTTTCATGTATTCAAACGCGCACGTGAGCGCTCGGTATCAGCCGTGCACCGATGGCTTGTGACTTCCATGAATGGGATGTTTAATGGTTTGAGTTATGTATGAGCTTATGAAGGATTTAGTTGAATCCCACTGCGGTATTGTGGCAGTGATAGCGTATGGGCATTGTGGGTTAATGTTGTTTTGATCTATGGCTTTGAGCCAAGTGGGATAGTCTGCTATGATTAGTTGCCCGATTAGGTGCTGTATTGGTTTTAGTTTGGGGATACGGTTAGTTCCTTGGGTGCTTATGAGGTAATGAGTGTTCTACATGTGTTTTCTAGCAATGCTCTTGGGTATTGGTGACCTGCGTAGCGTAATTGAGTTAGGAGGATTCAGTTCTGACGGTTTGGTGTTGTGCAAATGGGATTCGAATAGTTCCTGATGGTTTCTACCACGGTTATATATGTGTATTTTCTATCGGCGTGAGGAGCATGAGAGGTATAGTGATTTTTTCTTCTAGACGGGATCAAATGTAAGTTCTTGGCTAGTTGGGTACGTAATTGTTAATGGCAAGATAGTCCTCTCGCGTGAGTCTTTTACATAATTTGATTACGTTAGGATGTTGTTGTTGAGTGCACGAGTTTCAAAGGTTATGTCTTCGAATTGTATTGATGTGTCATGTCAGAAGAGGTCATTGGACCTAGAATGAATATTGTCATAATTGTCTACAACATAGTTGGAAGGACAAATATCGAGAGTCGGTTTAGAAATTTGCTATAATTCCTGTTTGGGAAGGGGGAGCTTCATGTCTGACTGATCGGACAAATGGTCATTAGTTTCTACGTGTTTCTGTCATCATCGGCAGTATATGAAAGTGTAAGAGCGAGACATTTCTTGATAAGAGGTTATTTACCGGTATTGGGTTGTTATAAGCAACTATTGTGATTAGGAGTTATCGCCATGAGTGCTTGAGTCATGCAGTAGGTCATGGTATTTCATCTTGGGTTACGGATATGACTTGTTACAGTGTGCTAAGACTTATTCAGTTTATAGTTGTGGGACTTTGATCTTGTAAATTGATTCAGAAGTGAAAATGTAGTTTTAAGGTTTATGGGTCAGGATTTGATAATGAAATTTCAGTTATGTTGTGTTATCGGACGTAGATGGGGTAGGGTGACATGGGATCACCTCCGAATATGTACCTGGAAGGTTACATAGCAAATTTTTGTGGTGTTGGAACAACTCTAGGCACGTTCGAGGACGAACGTATGTTTAAGTGGGGGAGAATGTAACGACTCGGAATATCGTAACGTAGAAATTACATTTTTATTGTTGTTATTGACTTGTCATAAGTTGATTATTCTATTATTGATGTGTTAGAGTCGATAGACTTGAAATCGGAATGGTTAAATGAGAATTCAGTAACTTGGTCTTTAAAAGATAGCCTTATAATGGGAAACGTCAACTGAGAGTTGACTTATTGGTAAACGACCTCGGAATACGGATTTTATGGCTCGGATAGCTTCGTTAGGTGATTTGGTACGTAGGAGTGTGTTCAGAATATTTTTGTGATGTCCGGTGTAGAATTAGGCTTGAATTGAGAAAGTTAGTTTTTGGTGATTTTCGGTAGGTAGTGGAAAATAGATTATCGGGATCGGAATGAAATTCCGGAAGTTGGAACAGGTTCGTAATGTCATTTTGGATGTGTCTGCAAAATTTCAGGTCAATCGGAGTTATTTTGGATAGTTTCGACATCGTTGGTGGATTTTAGAAATTTTAAAGTTCTTAGGCTTGAATTCGATGTAAATTTGGTGTTTTGAGAGTGCAATTAAGTTTGAATGATGTTATGGGATATGTTGGTAACTTTGGTTGGGGTCTCGAGGGGCTCGGGATTGATTTCGGTTGGTTAACGGGCATTTTTGGACTTAGAAAATTGTTGGTTTTCTGGTTTTTTGCAGCAAGGATCTGTGAATCGCGATCGCGTGGCAAGGGATGCGATCACGTAGAACACTTTGAGGGCCAGGCAAATTTTGTACATCGCGATCGCGTGAATTGGGTTGCGATCGCGTAGGTTTGGAAGAAGGTGAAGTGCGATCGCGTGAGCTAGGTCGCGATCACGTAGAGTTAACCAGGCGCGTGGGGGGTGAGTTCAATTGGTCTTCGCGATCGCGTGCATTGGGTTGCGATCGCGTGAGGTTGAACTGCTGTGAACCGCGATCACGTGGATTTTTCCGCGATCACAGTTAAGAAATCATTGGGCAGTATATAATTAAACCCTCCGTGACTTAAACCTTTTTACACCATTTTTGTACGGACAGAGAGCTTTGGGGCAATTTTTAAAGAGGGAAATCAGTTTTCTTCATAAAGGTAAGTGTTTTGGACCTTAAAACTCATTTATAGATGATTATAGAGCATAATATCAGTGTTAAATTCACAAAATCAGTAGAAAAAGGTGGATTTAGGGCTTGAGATTTTGAGACCTTTAGGGATTGATTTGAGGGGTCAAACGAACTCCGATTTTAGTGTTATTTATATGTACGGACTCGTGAGATGATGAAGAACTGTTTGGTATAAAATTTTCTGAGTTTCAGGACGTGGGACCGGGTGTCGGGTTTTGACCAAATTCGGATTTTTGAACTAAATTGATATTTTTTCGATTGGGATTCACTCTTTAAGCATAATTTGATGATAAAAATGTGAACTTGATAGACTTGGAGCACTCAGAGGCCGGATTTAGAGGCAAAGGCACTGCAGAGTAGTATTTTAGCCGGTTTTGAGGTAAGTAACGTTTCCAAACTTGATTCTGAGGGTTCGAAACCCCGAGCTAAATTATTTATGACCATTGTTGAGGTGACGTACATGCCAAGTGACGGGCGTGAGGGCGTGCACCGGGTATTTGTGGCCTGGCTTATCCCATGGCCCCGCTTAGTGATTATTCCATGATGATATATGTGCATCTATTAATGTGGTAATTGTGAACATGTTAGAAATCATGTTAAGTATAAATGCTAGGCTTCACGCCAGAAATGCTGAGACCCGAGTGGTCGTATATTGCTGTCTCATGTTGTGATTATTTGATGTCATATACTCAGTCCTGTTATAGCATATCATTTCATATCTCAGTCTCAATATTGTTAATTACATGCATACTTATCATTGTTTCGGGCTGATGGAGACATTTGTGAGCTATGTGAGTGAGACTAAAGAGTAATGACTGAGTGAGGCCGAGAGCCTGTTATTGAGATAGCTATGAGAATGGACTGCAACACTGTAGCGATATTTAAATCATGACTTCATTGGCTTTGATATGGCGCTTGGGCCACTAGGGCCCCTCCGGAGTCTTTATGCCCCCAGTGAGCGCATTGATGATGAGGGATGGATCTTCCCTGGGCATGGATCTTGTCCGAAGTGATGAGGGATGGATCTTCCCTGGGCATGGATCTTGTCCGAATCTTTGTTTATGAGAGAGGTGGATCTTCCCTAGATATGGAAATTGTCCGAGTGTTATATTCCGGAGATGGATCTTCTCCGTGGCGGCTGGACTGGCCTTTTTCCTCAGTACATAGTGACTACGGTCACCGGTGTTTATGCTTATTTCGGGATGGAACTTCCCTGGGCCCGAGAGCCATATACAGTACTGAGTGGACCACTGTGGGAGAGCTGTGAGCACTATGTGCATATCCATACTGGTTTCATAACATATATTTTATGATGGCATGTAGAGTATACTGGCATACTTGGCATATTTACTCACCCTGATAAACTGTTAGCATGTCTAAATTCTGTATATTATTTATTGTAACATAATTGAGGTATTGTCTGTCACTACTTCTCACCCCATAGTTTGGGTTCGTTACTTCTGAGTTGGTGTGCGCATGTTACCCCCTGCACCTTGTGTGCAAATTCAGGTACACCGGGACCCGGTAGCGGATTTTGAGCAGCGGATCAGAGTTTCTATTGGAGTTGTCGAGGTATCAGCTGGCGATCGCGACCTCGCCTTCTCTTTTTTTATTCTGCCCGTTGCTTTTAGTTTGAGACAATGTTGTCCATTTCCCCTTTTCTTTACTTTATGTTATAGTAGCTCATGACCGAGTGACACCGGATCCGGGGTTGGAGGTTTTGAATTTAGTTTTTAAATATTGTTTTAAACTTCAGATTCTTAGTTTTATTAATAAATGCGTTTAAAAATCGTATCTTTACTGGAATTTGAATTTAACTTAGTTAAAAAGGGAGGCTTGCCTGGTTCCACAACAGGCGCCATCACAACTCCGAAATTGGGTCGTGACATGATATGGGTTTGTTTTATGCTAATAAAGATAGTGCATATCTTGTTGGTTATGCAGATGCATGTTATTTATCTGATCCCCTTAAAGTTCGATCTCAAACCGGGTACGTATTTACTTATGGAGGTATTGTCATATCATGGCGCTCCACAAAGCAATCTATTGTTGCTACTTCTTCAAATCATGCTGAGATAATAGCTATTCATGAAGCAAGTAGGGAATGCGTATGGTTGAGATCAACAATTTATTTTATTCGAGAAAAATGTGGTTTGGAATGTGAGAAAAGACCAACAATTTTATACGAAGACAATGTTGCATGCATAGCCCAATTGAAAGGATGATTTATAAAAGGTGATAGAACGAAGCACATTTCACCAAAATTATTCTACACACACGATCTTCAGAAAAATGGTAACATTGATGTGCAACAAATCCGTTCAAGTGACAATCCAACAGATTTATTCACTAAATCTTTGTCAACTTCAACTTTTGAGAAGATGGTATACAAAATTGGAATGCGGAGACTCAAATATTTGAAACAAGATTTTCATCAGGGGGAGTAAAATACGCGATTCACTCTTTTTTCCTTACTAAGGTTTTTTCCCACAGGGTTTTCCTTATAAGGTTTTTAATGAGGCACCTAGCAATGCGTATTACTAAATATGTGTACTCTTTTTCCTTCACTAGGACTTTTTTCCCACAGAGTTTTTCTTAGTAAGGTTTTAATGAGGCACATTATCTTTTAATGAACATCCAAGGGGGAGTGTTATAAATATATATTATATAATGGATGTTCATTTAGTATTCCGTTGTAAATAAGCTTCTTGAAGAAGCTTATCCATATGGGACACTGCCGTAAATATGCTTATCTATTTAGTACTCTATTGGAAATAAGTCTCCTGAAGAAGCTTATTATTTTGGTACTCCGTTATGGATAAACATTACCCCTGGTAGAAGATTATCTACATCTGATACAGTAGCAACTTACAAGCAACTTACAAGCAGCTTACACAGCAGCTTGCAGTAGCAGCTTACACAACATCTTGTAGTAGCAGCTTACACAGCAGCTTGCAGTAGCAGCTTCCTTTCTTCTATAAATATAGGAGATTTCAATTCATTATGTACATCAGTTTGAAGGTTGAATAATATACCACTCTCTCTCTTTCTATACTTTATACTTGTCTTTGATTTACTTACGACATTATTTTATAACACCCAATACATATATAACTTTGTAACTTTTTCTGGTAAGGTAGTTTTAAATTAAATCAATTTGTAAAAATTGCTCGACCTTTATCTAGTGGCAAAGCCACTCAGTGGCAAGGGGAGTCAATTGACACCCCTTTGTCGGAAAATTACACTGTGTAAATACGTTAAGTTCTTAATTTTATGTGTATTTATTATACATTGACTCCCCTTGATTTTGTCGTTTGCTTACTTAATTATATTTTAACTCTTCTTAATTAAAATCCTGGCGTCGTCTCTACCTTATTGCATATTATTATTTGTGAGGGACAAGAGACATATAGCATATCTCAATTGTGAAGCTTATCATAGTATTATTTATGTAAGTTCATAGAAACAATTCATAACAAGAAAGATACAAAAAAAGTTTAAAGATGAAAACGAGCAAGGTGACTGCGATTGGAGGCATGAGAGCTAATACGTGGGACAGGAAAAGACAATTTAGAAACAAAATACTTAAAGCTGTGGGAGGGATAGGGGGTAATTATATTGTAAATCTAATGTGTTGTTCGCGCCAAAAGATTTGTTCTCTCGTCACTAATCAAACAAGATAAAAAAATCATATTTCGTGCATGGCTCCATAAAGTTGCTATTATATTATTAATCAGACCCATGATGTTTGTTTAGCTGATAAAATTAGCTCGCGTGGTAAATTATACTAATTCTAATTCACTCTCCTATAGTGTATGCACTTTCTTCTACAAATAACATAGGTCTAATATTTGTGCCTCTCATTAATTTAACTAACATAAACATATGTATTCTATATTGATCATGAACACTTCATATTCTATATTCTATGTATGTGCAATGCACGTACGTGTATATATATATATTAAAAGCACGAAGGCCCTTAAGGAAATATTATTCGTTTTTTTTATCCTTAAAAAATAGAGTTCACATTGAACTACATTATCATTTTATTATTCTCCTAATATGTTAGGGCTTCAAAAACAATAAAATTTTTACTCATTCTTTATTTGAACAAGGTAGAAATCCTAATATTTTGATTTCGATATGGAAGAGCTTTAATTTGTTGAACTATTGTAGTGAGATTATTCTTCTTCCCAAGTTATTCTTTTTCGTTTTCTTACGTTATAGTTAATATAATCATTACCAACAAATAACTAACTTAATTATCAATAAATTTAGAGAAAATTACAGAATAATGCACTTAATAAGTTGACCTTGTACTTTTTTAGCCCAGTTATAAGTTTGCAAATGTGTAGCCAAATATAAATAAGGCATGCTCATCAGATGTATGCCTTCTAATATTGTTGCTGCCAAAGTTTGCGTATCTTGTTATATTTCCCTTCCCATTACAAACTATAGTAATTTTGTGGAAACTTTCGAAAATTGGTTTTAGATAAACAAAAATCAGTTCCCCATTTTTAGTGTAACCATTGATCGAGACACTCGGTCAACACACATTCGTGCCTTCTTTTATAACCAATACTTCTCTGAATTATTTTATTATTATTATTTATATCTTCAGGTTGATACATACCTATCACAACTATAAAACGCAAAAACAGACGCGATAAACCTAAAATATCATCTCCTTTAATGCTAATCTTGTTAAATTCGATTATGATTTTGTGAGAAATTTGGAGTGGGTATTGTTTGAACTTATTAGAAATAGTCTAATTAGGTTGTATACAAAGTTTGAAGTAATTTGCTGGAGATTTGGACTAGTTTTATACAAGAATTGCAAGTGAAAATCGTAAAAAAAATTCGCCAGAGATGCTTATACACTTTTATACAAAGAGATACATTATGTATATAGTTGTATAATAGTGTATAAAGATGTATAATCACAGAGTAAAAATATTTTTGATACACTATGTATATAGGTGTATAAGAAGAAGAAGAAGAAGAAGAAGAAGAAGAAGAAAAAGAATAAGAAGATGCGGGAAATTCACCAAATACCTGTAAATAATGTATCAACCTTGTATATAATAGTATATAAGTGATGTTTATATACTATTATACACTATTTATATAATGTTATACGTTATTATACAAATAAATCCTATCAATGGAGCTTCACGTGTTCTTCTTCTTCCTTGGGTATCCTCTGAAATTTAACTCAAATATAGCCTAAATCTACTCCAAATCACTTGAAATTTAAGTTTTGAACTCATCTTGATGATTCCAATCAATTGGGACAACACTCATTCCAAACAACTAACAAATTGGAAAATTCAATTTCTGAAATCGAATCTTCAAACCACCTGTAATGGTGACTTTTATTTTTCAAATCCTTAGTTAACCATTGGAACCCAGAAAAGAATTGAAGGAGAATAACAATAGTAGAGAAGTTTTGTGGTGCAAAGGTTGACACGAGAAGAGAAAGAAGAACGAAGAAAAAAGGGGAACGAAGGAAGAGGAAGAAGAACGAAGAAAAAAGGGGAACGAAGAAAAAAGGGATGGGCCAACTAGTGAAAAATAGTTTTCAGGTTATGTACAACCTGGGCTATACTGGGTAAGAGTTTCAAACGTGGGCCATTTTCTGATGGGTTGTTGGGCCAAGGGACCAAGGATGAAATTTTCCCATAAATTTATTAGTTAAAACTTAATATTACCGTACCAATAAATATATAAAATATCTCACATACTAATTATCTGTTGTCAATACAGTTAAATTTGGGTATCCTATTCCTAATCATTCATAAATTAATAATTATATTAAGTTAGAAAAGTACATCTATAAAGATTTAATACATTGGTGATTGTGATATGGAATAAGTTGCATATTATTCGTATTCTTTTTATAATGTTAGTAAATTGTAACCTTTGATAGTTATTAGGTAGTATTTTAAATATAATTACTATGTTTGTAAAGAGATTACATCTAATTATCTTATAAGTTATATGATTGTGCTAACTTTTTATACACTAGGTACAATTTATACACAGTATGATAGTAATATAACGGATACAACGAAATATATTGATAGTATAATTTTTTAATAACATATATAGTAAAGTATTCTCTTTAAATTTTATTAAATCAAACTTACTATGAATTGATCTATATTCAAAGAAATTATTAAGATAGAAAAATCAACATATTTGTTTTATTTCACTTTGAACATCTTTTTCCGCCCTTCTTGTTTTTTTCTTCTTTAAACAAGCTTTTGTTTTTCTTATTAGGTGACAATAGTTATCATTGTGAAGTTACGATAGAGAGTTATTTTATTTTATTTTTTTAAAATCTTAAATTATGATGGTAAATAAGTTTCTCGGGTAATAAATATTTATTTTTGATTAATAATTATTTTTTTTGGTAATGTCAGATTCTCAAGTAAGCTTCTTCTAAGCTAGTACTTCAAAACATATTTTAAATTTTTTCCATCTTAAATCTTCAAGGATTGCGTATTCTTATTGAAACTGAAAAGCAAGCATAATGACCTGTGAAATTAAAGTGATAAGATTATGAAACCAAAACAAATTCTAAGTTGAACATATCAACGGATTATTAAGGACTTCTATATAATAATTTTCTTTATTGAGTTAGCTATATAAGGTCAATAGTCATCTTTTTCATGAGAATATACTTTTCTTTTATTACTCAAACACAACTTTTCATATAATTTTAAAAGTTTTACTCATTAGGTTATGGTACATGCGCAACGCGCATACACGTAGACTAGTATATATATATTAAAAACACGAAGACCCTTAGCGAAATGTCGTTCGTCTTGTTTACTTTTTTAAAATAGTGTTCATATTAAACAAAATAGTCATTTAATTATTTCCCTAATATTTATTATTTTGAAGTAAACTGAAACTTTTCTTATCAAAGTTTTCTTATTGAACAACTATACCGAAAATCCTAATATTTAGGACATCAAAATTGATTAAGTTACCTTATATAATACTATAATAGCGTAATATCAAATTTATAAATGTTACGTACTATATTTCCTATGATTTGGAAGAAAATCGTCCAAAATACAATAGAATAGCTTGACGGTCACAACCCAAAAAAAATCATTAATGGTCGTGTTGGCGTCGGACATCACTGTCAGGCAAGTCAACACCAAGCAGTTAATCAAATTCTCATTTTAATATTTTTGAAATTATTTCTTTTCCTTGTATTTAACAATAAATAATGAACTTCACTGAGTAAGTAATGATGTCTTTAGCAAATTTAAATACTGAATAACCCTATAGTCATCCTAGAACCCGGTGTCACAAGTGCATGAGTAATTTCTAGGAATTTAAAATGTAATACAATAACTGCCTGAAATACAAATTGGACAGAAAGGACAATACAATACTCTGAAAGAGACTCTGCTCGCTGCGGGTCGTCTCGAGAGATGCAGCTCACCTAAGTCTCTGCATCAATCATGCCGATGCGCCCAACGAGGCCACTTGACATACATGTGTCTGTGCAACAAAAACGCACAACAAGTGTAGTATGAATATGAAAATAACTCGTACCCAGTAAGTATCCAGTCTAACCTCGAAGAAGCAGTGACGATGGCCCGATTTCGACACTTACTAGTGGTCCAACAATATCAAGTACAATAAACAAGTTAATAAATATGAAACCGAGTAAATATATGAAATAAACATGTATATAATATGTGGTATAACTCCCCTCTTTACAATTTTACTCAAGCTCTCAACCAGCAAGTTCCATCTGTAACTGGAGATTTATATATATATATATTAGATTTCACCAAAGAGGTTTTCATAATTCAAATCAGGGAAAAACCTCGAATACACAGGCTTCTTGTCAAATATTACGCATGATTCCATGAGGATAATATAGGAAATGCCTAGGTGTACGGTCCGATCCAACATAAAAGTAAACTGTGCACTGTCGAGGGTCGAACGACGCGAACCATATATGCATCTATTAACCTGTCGAAGCGAATGGCCTGCTCCCATGAGAGTGTGGTACATAAATCATGTCGAGGCGAACGACCCGATCCCGAGTAGTAGAAGGAAATATCCCGCTCGCAAATCATACATGCGACGCGGTAAAATATAAATTTAAGGAATCACCCCGCTCGTGGATCATACTTGCGACGCGATCAAATATAAATTTAACATTGAAATCATATTTTCTTCATTCTTTTCAAAATAAGGGACATTCAGCTTGTAGCTTTTTAAGAAAATTACCCCGCTCGCGAAACATACATACAATAAGCTTACACATAGATTTCTTAAGCTATTATAACATTCCTTCAATTCTTTTAAAAAATACGAAGTTCAAATGAAAACTTTTAAGATCTCAAATTCCTCAATTTCAACTCTTTTCAAGACATTTATGACGCGTGGCTAGAATTCATGGTTTAACAAGTTATATGCCTTACATTTTATGTGCGTTAATGATAAAAATACACTTTTTATGTGCATAATGGAGTCTATTTCATGTGTAGGTGCATTGGAGATGAAAACCGAGCTAAATGGATACATGAACGTCGAAAATACGATCAAGAGTCGAAAATGAGTGACCCGGGCTATAGCCAGGCGTTTTGGCCTTAAGGTCAGGCCAACCCGGCCGTTAGCGGGGCATTTGGCTCCTAAATCCAGGGTCAGCCTGGCGTTAGTGGGGCGTTAGAGCCCTAAAGCCAGGTCTGCCCTGGCTTTAAGGGGGCGTTTGAGCTCAAACGCCTGGGTCCCGAGGTCCGGTCAATTCCGAGTTTAAAGAGTTTTAAGTGTTTCCCGGTTGGAATAGAAGTCTCCTACATGTTTAGGGTTTATCCCAAACATATAAACAGACCAAAAAACACAACTTGAAGAGGAGAAGCCATTGAAGTGAAGAAAAACTTGTGGATTACTACTCAGTGAAGCAAACATTGATTTTTATAGCTTTTATTTATTATTTTGTAGTTCAATTATGCAAGTTATTTTAGAATTGATTCTTATGAATATGAGTAGCTAATTTTCTTAATCTAGGGTTTCGGTGGAATCCGTTTGGGGATAAACTTATTGTGATATTAATATAGTTTTGATTGGTTGATTAATCTCTATTTGTTCAACTACGTTCTTGTTGTAGTTGATTGAAGGGCCCTCAATTAGCTGTTCCTATTTATTATGTATCTACTTGAGAGAGAGTGCATATTTAGGTAGTTGTTTGAACAACATCACTCCCGGAGTATAGACGAAAGTCATAACCGAGGGTTTAGAGGTTGGATTAGAGATAACGATACCTCGGGTGCAATCTAAAGTGAACTGTAATACAATCTAGCTAGCGTAACTTGAGAGAGTGCGTCTAGTAAATTATCATAATTACTTGAGAGATTTATGGTAGATAGAGTGTTCATGATTGATAGAGACAACTAATCAAGCTATATGAAGTGTTCGAGAAGTAAGTTCACCAACGGGGGAAACCATAACCTTAGACCTTTATTATAAATGTTTACAACACATTGTTAGTATTTGTTAGTTATTATTATTGTTAGTAGAATTAGTAAAACATCATCAATTTATATTCAGAAAGTCTTGAGAGAATTGATTGAGTAAAAGTTGCGTATTCTAAAGACTTGATTGATACGTAAATTCTCTGTGGGATCGACTCTGGGCATAATACCCCGGATTATATTTGCAACTCCCGTTTAGTCTTTTATTAGACATAGTTGAGCGTGATCAATTTACTAAGCAAACTCAATATCGCTTCTTCTCAAGGCAAACAATAAACATAAATCAACAGCAATATCAATAAGGCATGGTGTAAACCTAAAACTACCCCGACATAGGCATAACTAGTAGCTACGTACGGACTCTCGTCACCTCGTGCGTACGTAGCCCCCACAAATAGAGGCACATATTAATTTAGTTCACCTATGGGGTTAATTCCCTCTTACAAGATTAGAAAAGAGACTTATCTCGCTTCGAAGTTCCATAGCCAACTCCAAAGCCTTTCAAACAACTCGACCGATGCCCAACGCTCCAAAACTCGCTTTCGCTTTATTAATATTCACAAGCTTTTAATCCTCCTCCGACATCGTAACATTGAGTAAAATGCTCATACGCCACCAACAAATTGATATCTACAATTACAATCCCAATTACAATAAAAATATGACTCAAAAATATTTATCAATATCCATTTATGGCTCACAAGTTGGCTACAGGCCTCCAACTCAAATCGTCTAATATGTTCACTTACTAGCACATTCAACTTCACTCTTATCATTTAATACCCATTTGAAGTCATCTGTGATACTACATTAATTCTCCACCACCAAATTACTATTCATCGTCTTTCTCAACTAACATTTCCAAAACATTCAATTTGATGATTACTTAGTTTAACACTTCCAACTAAGCTAGAAAATGATTCCATAGGTTCATTGCATCATTTAATTTCATTTCTAAGAATACTATTTATCTTTCCCTCATTTTCTCAAGAACACTATTCATGCCATGAACTATGGTTTATGAAATCATTTATCCCACTATTAACAACTTGAAATAAATATTAGAATTACTCTCATCGACTCATAAGAAATGAGCTTGAAGCATTAGTATTACCTTCTTGAAGCTTTTCCTTAAAAATCCAATATATGGGAAATTTGGTGTTCTTGAACAACTTGAAAGATTTCTAGGGATTTCAAAGATTGAATGATGTTAATACTAGTGTTAATAGGATGTTATTAACTTAAAATATCCAAAAAAAACTCACCCTGTCTTTTTAAGTAGTCCCCAAGATCGAATCTACCATGAAAGAACCAATCCCTAACTCAAGAAAACCCCCAAAAATGGTTGCTGCCTGTGACCGCCTTATATAGGCACAGGTGCTTCAACGAGTTGTACCTTGCGCTGTGCAGGTTGTACCTCGGATTACAAGTTTTCCTCTACTGGACACCTTTTACTAAAACGTCCATAACTTCTTGTAGAAATATCCAAATGACAAACGGATTGAAGAGTTAGAAATTAGGCTCGAAGATCTTTCATTTGATAGGTTGTCCATCATATAACTTCTTATATATTTTGAGATATAAGCTTCCAAAGTTGGCTCCACGCATCAGAAATTTATGGCAAAACTGTTTCACCATCCTTTATTCAATCGATCATAACTTTCTGATAAAATGTCCAAATGATTAATAGTTTAACTTTCTGAAAACTAGAATCAAAGTACTACAATTTTCATGTTTTGATAATTTTCATATTCCTGATAGATTTTGATATATAAGCTTCCAAAGTCAGCTCTGCGATTGCATCAATTGCTGTCCAAAAACAGCTTTTGCAGCAGAAAAAAAACCGAGCAGCTCCTTTGTCCGAAATCCATTCCGTTAACCTTCCAAAATCCAGCCGAGGCCCTTGAGACCTTAACCAATTACACCAACATGTCCCAAAATACAATAAAAACTTACTCGAGGCTTCAAGCCACGTCAAACAACGCCGAAATTACGAATCGCGCATCGAATCGAATTATGAGTTTTCAAATCTTCCAACTTCTATATTTTGTGCCGAAACGTATCAAATCAATCCGGAATGACTTCAAATTTTGCATGCGAGTCATAACTCACATAATGGAGTTGTTCCAATTTTCAGAATCAGATTCCGACCCCGATATCAAAAAGTCAACTCTCGGTCAAACTTTCCAAAATTCTTCTATTTTTTAATTTTCACCAAAATACGTCGAATTGTCCTACAGACTTCCAAATCGAAATCCGAACATGCGCCTAAGTCTAAAATCACGATACGAAGCTATTGAAATCATCAAAATTTCATTATGGGGTCGTTTACTTAAAATCAACCCTTAGTCAGATTTTTCCAACTTAAAACTTCTGAAATGAGAATTCTCTTTCCAAATCCACTCCGAACTTCCCGAATTTTATTTCCGACCACCCGTACCCGAAGTGAAGCTGCTCATGATCTCAAACCGCCGAACGACGTGTTAGATCTCAAAACAACCGGTCGGGTCGTTACATTGATCATAATTTGAAAACTAACAAAGGCAACAAAATTTTGATAATAAAATGAATAAATAATTGATCTCTTAATTAACTAATTCAGAGAGAGTTTTTCGATATCTACTACGTATGTTAGTAGTATAATGATAAATCCAAAGTTTGAAAGACCATGTATTTGTCTGTATGTCATTTGCTTATATAATAGATGATTTAGGGTCTGTTTGGTATGAAGGAAAATATTTTTGTATAAAATATTTTTCTAGAAAATATTTTACTAGAAAATGAGTGGTTTTATCACTTATTTTCTCTTGTTTAGTTGGTGAGTAAAAAACTTTTTTTGGAAAATATTTTCTATTATTTGATTAGAGAGGATAAAATATTTTTAGAAAAATATTTTTTTTCCAACTTCATCATATGAGTAAATTTAATTTTTAATATGTCAGATAACTTTTGAAAGAAAAATTGATAAGTGTATTTCATGTTCAAATAATCTTATTTAAGAGGAGATAAATATTAGTACGATCTTATCATTCCGATTATTTATATCAAGCATATACTAATTAATCTAAAAATAAAGAAGACAATTAATCAACTTCAGTGGATACAAAACGAGAGATCATAATAAAGTATTTGAGGATTTATGTAGGACATAATTTCTTCTTTTAAGCTTGCTAAGTAGGATTAATATTTATCATTTTTAGGATCTTACATTTTTCCTATAATGTGTTTAATAACCCTTAAACATTGGTTCGTATGAGTTTGAAATACTTAAAAGTTATGTACTCATGAATATAGGATATACGAGAAACGCGCATATCTGAGACTAGTTATATTAAAACCACAGAGACCCATAGCGAAATGTCGTTCGTTTTTTTTCTCCTTTAAAAATGTAAAAATTGCGCGGGGCACCTTATTTTGTCGCCCCCATTTAACCTATACCCGCTTTTTTAAAAAACTTTTAACTTGTACCCACTTTATAAATAACTTCAGCTCCCTTTCCCTTGCTGAGCTGAAGTTCGCCAGTTATAAAGACAAAACTTCAGCATACGAGGCTGAAGTTCCCCAGTTACAAAGACAAAACTTCAGCTTTAGAGTTGAAGTTCCCAAGTTATAAAGACAATTACAAAGACAAAACTTCAGCTCTAGAGCTGAAGTTCCCCAATGTAACTGGGGGAACTTCAGCCCCGTATGCTGAAGTTTTTGTTTTTATAACTGGAGAACTTCAGCCCCGTATGCTGAAGTTCCCCAGTTACAAGATAACAACTTCAGCTCTAGATCTGAAGTTTGCAAGCTATTTCAGGCCCGTCTACTAGAATGCTGAAGTTTTGCGTGATTGCCTTTGCTACTTCAATCCCGCATGCTGAAGTTATGCGCAAAAGCGGGTACAAATGCAATTTTTTTTACAAAACGGATATAAGTTAAAACGTGGCACAAAAAGTGAGTACGGATGCAAAAGCCCCTTTAAAAATAGACTTTACACTAGACAAAATAGTAATTTAGTAATTTTATGATAGTTAGGACTTTTTATTTTCCTAATATTTAGGACGTTGTGCTCAACAAAAATTATGATTATTAAATATTTCCTTATTTAACTATTTAAGAAGTCCTAATGTATCCAAGCTCCCCTCATGATATTATACCGGATTTATGAAGTCATAATATTTAAGAATTCTAAACTCAACTAAGCTTTTATTTATATAAACCGTCTTCTTATTTGAATTAAATAAAATAACTATTAGCGTGTAATTATAAGTATATATCTTCCATATAAAATAAATAATCCTACTAATTCCAAAAGAAGAACGTTTGATAAACATAATTAATTTTGCAACTATGAGTAATTTTCTTCCTCTAAATACCAAAATACCCTAAATAGATGAAGCTTAAAAGTATAAAAAACAAAGCTAAATATTCTATTTATCGAAAAATAACAAATATTTTGGATTTGACAAAAAATAGTTAGTGTTAGTTGGAAGAATTATTTTGAACATAACAATTGATTATTTGTCATGTGTGGAATTTGAAAACAATATTCTTAAAGAGTAAAAATAATTGTTGATGTTCGAGAAAATAAACATAACAAAAATATAAGTACTTAAAATATCTAACAACCTGAAATTTTATATAGTAAGTTATACAAAGTTAATTGCCACGTCATCAAAATTGATCTACACATCAACTTTTATACCTTTTGACAAGACTTCTTTTCTTCAAAAAATAAGTCTACGTTTAAAATATTACATATGATTTGTCTAATATGTAGAACTAAACCTAATTTTGATTGTAACATGAATTTTATATTTTTACAGCTTATAGGATAGTATTAACATAGCCTTTTTAGGACTCATGAATTGTATTTGTATATAACTATATTACAATCATAGTTCCTTATGAATTTGTTGAAAACAATTACTATAATTTTTCTTATTGATTAAAGTAATAGCACATATTATTTTTTCTCGACGAGGAAAAAATGCATATTCTATCAGTTAGTTGACTTTGTTTGTGTCTTCTATGATGAACTTAAGAATTATTGCTTTTCAAATAAAATTTAAGTGAATAACTCTTAAAGTTTAAAGGGTTAATGTGTTGTTGCTAAAACTAAAATTGCATAATAACTTGTCAATTACAATATTATAAAAATGTGCAATAATTTTAAGTTGAATATATTGACTTATATGATTGAGGGTTTATATGGGGTATAGTTTCTAAGTTTATTGTGCTAGCTAGATAGGATCAACAAATACTATTTCAAGAACTCATATTTTCTATAACTTTTATTTTGTAACTCAAACATAAATTTTAATATAATAATTATCATTTTTTAATAGTTCATACTTGACGCGCAAGAGGCATATCTAAGACTAATAATTTAAAAGTTTAAACCAAAGTTATTTTGAGACCTCCAACTCAGATTTTAACGTAACAAAAAATCAAACTCAGATTTTAACGGGAGCCACAGTTTGTTTCGCACCCAGACAACCTCCGTCACAGCCAAGATACTACGTGTAAAAATTACGCAATGGTCACCGCCTGTCACAAAGATAAAAACGAGAAACGAAGTAGTAGGAAAACAAATATCCGAATGAAAATCGAAAAAGAGTAATTACTTCGTATTTTATGTATTTTCTCATTGGCTTGTGGGAGTTTAAACCTAACAGGCAGTGAGTTGAGTAAAAACTTCGAATACAGGTGTGATATTACTCAGCTTCACAGTTTCTAAGAGGCGTTACAAAACAGTCTCAGTCTCAGCAACTCAGAAAAAGGCCAAAAAAGCACCGAATTGAAGAGAAAAAGAGAGAGTGAAGCAAAGAGGAAGAAGAGAGCAAAGAGGAGCGATGGTGGGAGAAGAGAAGAGGCATCAGATGATGCAAAACCTATTCGGAGACCAATCCGAAGAAGAAGAAGAAGAAGAGGAGGAGGTTGAATCCGAACACGAATCCAACCGTCAACCCGATTACGCTTCGGTTCGAATTTTTATCTCAATCCCCTCTTTTGATTCATCAACTTCTTCTTTCTTTTTAAAATTTTAGTTAATTACTTAATGTGATATGGTTTTGTTTGATTTTTTGCTGAAGTGTTAATTTGGCCCTAATTGGTCATCGTGTATATTTATTGTTTAACGTGTAGAAGAATGATGAAAAGGCTGTTTTAATCCCTCCATTTCAATTGGTCATCGTGTATATTTATTTGTGAACCTATTTGAGGAACACAAGAATTTAAGAAATAAAAGAATACTTTTAAAACTTGTGGTTTAAAAATGCCGTTGGCTATAAGACTTCAGACATAAAAGTTTGTTATTATGCATAAAATGGGTAGGTTCAGTAAAATTATTTCCAAATTTAGAAAGAGTTTTTTTTTTTTGGAACGGACTAAAAAGGAAATAGGTCACGTTAAACGGTAATGGAGGGAGTATTTTTTCGAGCAAAAAAGCAAGAAAGAGAGTCTTGATGAGTTGTGGTCCTCTTTAGTTGATATTTTTGAATGTGTATAGTCAGCTCAGTGGTTTGAACAAAGTGGCTTGTTCTATGGCATGCCATCCGAGGGAATGTTGAAATGTATGCTACTTTCATGATAAAGTTGGATTTCCTAAAATGAGTATGTACAAGTAATCCTATTTAAAATATGAGGGCTAGGGAACGTTTTTTGTATCGTCATTGGTATATGCATTGGCATTATTTGTAGCTGTAGCATATGAAGATTTGTTGGGACATAGTAGTTTAGTTTGATTGCTTTAATTTTTTAAAATTCTGTCTTTCACCCTCTACTCGATGATGTTACTTGAAGTGATCTGACACAGTGGCGGAGCCAGAATTTTCGTCAAAGGGTGTCAAAATATATAAAATTAAAAATATCAGGAAATTAAGGGGTGTCAATTCATAGTACATATACATATAATTTATTTTTTTACCTAACTACATAGTGTATTTTTCCCGCAAAGGGGTGTCATTTGACACCCCTTCCTATAAGGTGGCTCCGCCACTTATCTGACATGATATACGTTAATGTACTGGTTAAAAGAAAAGAAAGCTTCAGAATTTCAATCGATGTAAGCTTTGCTTCTTGGAAAATGGAATTCAGATTACTCATTCTTATTTATGTCTGGTCGCATAAACATTTCGGACTTTGAAACTGTTCTTGTGCGATTATTTTATCTTCAGGATGATGGGGATGGAGGGCTGGAGCCAGAAGGAGAAGGTGAAGCCGATGTTGAAGGTGAAGGAGAAGTAGAAGTGGAAGGCCAAGGGGAGGCTGAGATGGAGAGTGAAGGTGAAATGCAAGATGTTGATCCTGGTCAAGGAGAGAGTGAGGGTGAAAGAGATCAGAGTTCTCAGGAAATAGAGGTTGGTGATCAAAGGGTAGAAAGTGAAGGAAGAGACTCAGAAAGTGATGAAAAAGAAGAATATGGTCAAAGAGTAGTGACTAGTAGGAGGAGGGAAGTAATTGACAGTGAATCAGAAAGATCTGCGGAAAACCAATTTGGTGACAATGAAGACGAGGAAGTAAATCAAGCAAGAAGTCCAAGGTAATTGGTTACCTGTTCCTTCCTCTCTCCACTTCTTTTCTTTTTCTTCTCTTTTTCTTCTAGATGTTTTTTGCTTTGGAGAATGTACAGACATGTTCTGCTCTCTTTCATCACTAGCCCATTGTTCATGTTGTTGATCATTTGGATTGTAAAGTGTGCCCACTCTCTTTTTACTCTCATCACTTGAGTACATGTACTGGCAGAAATGCTGTCTTACTTTGCGTCTAATCAAACTTTTATACTCCTAAGGATCTAGTGGCGTATTAGGTGTATGTTTGAGACAACAAAACTCGATAATCATGTGGAATTGCTTGGAAAGAAAATGGAATTGCTTGCATTTTTGGCTCGTTATAGGAGCATTTTGTGAAGTCTTACTATCTCAATTTGTGTATATGTTCAATGTGACAAGGAGTGTGCAATTTTGATAAAAGTTATTTTTGAAAGGGAACCACTAGATTGAAAGAAAAGGTATTTTGGATAATGGCATTGACAATAATTTTCTCAATCTCTCTCCATCTTTTTGTGATTCTAAATCCAATAACGAGTCCTATCGAAGTTGAGTTTCCACTACCATGCACGGAATGGAATTTCATCTAAACAAAATATTTGATCGTGCCTTCTCTTCATATTTGTACATTAGTCATGATTTGCCTCTTGAACTTTCTACACCTTAATTCTATCCTGCAACCTCTGTTCTCACTTTATTCTTAGTCTACTTATCTGTGAAAGTCCTAACAAATTAAAGTTGCTTGTGCTCATACCGGAGCATTTTAATCCAGTTTGCTTCCCTTAAGCCATAGGAATAAAGAGGGAAAACTGCCAAACCACCTTAACCATAAAATTAACTGGAAAAGCCTGGATCCTAGTGGTTGCTCCACGGGTTGAGTGGTTCCGGCGAGGGTTTGAGTAACTGGTGTAGAACTTCAGTTTGGCGTTTAGAATTCAAGAACTACAACACTTATACGTAAACGAAAAAGGTTCTCAAGAACTACAGTCTTGCTAGTTTGACAGTTGGCAATAGCCTTTGTTTTATTTCTCAAGCGTATGGGTTTCCAAAAGGTAAGTTTGTAAGACATCTGGACAGACTATCTGCTTACTGAATTTGGAGTTGGCACATCAATTACTTCTAAGCAATCTACTTGATGGATGACAACTACATGTTGGCAGATTGTGTGTGAGTTGTAAATCCTTCATATCACTCTGAAATATTATCACATACATGGACAAATTGTAAAAAACCCTGACATATTGTAAAAGGTTTGCTTACATAAGTTGGTCAGTGGAATTTTGATTTCTTATTGTGGAGAAAAGGAATTATCTTTTGATGTTGTTTTGTTGCATCCCAAAGATTTCGAACACAGTGATTTTTTGTTTTGCAGCAACAAGTCCCCTGGGGAAGAGAAAGATGAGGCTCACACATCCTCTGCCCCAGAGATTCGTGATGTGTTTGGGGATTCAGAGGACGAAGAAGAGGCTGATTATGTTGTTCAGGATCAAATTGATGAGGAGCAAAATGTTTGTATAAGTGCTAAATGAGCAGTGCTGTTCAACTTTAGTTCTTCTGCGGTACCACTAATGAGTTTAAAAATATTTCCATTGCAGATATCTCCTACGGAAGAAGAAACTAGCTATGGGAAAGTGAGGCCAGAAGATATTATACCTGAAGATGACGGCGGATATGAGTCTGAAGAAGAGCAAGTGGAATCTAAAACTAAGGAAAAACCAGTTGGGCCCCCATTAGAGCTGGAGATTCCATTGCGTCCACCTCCAGCTTATTCAGATAAGGCCAGTATTCTTTCTTGTTACTTCAAACCTAATTCAAAACTTTTTTTTCATGTTTGTTCCTTTTATTTTCCCTTTTGGTTGCATCAGTTTGCAGCTAAAATTTGAAACTTGGTTGATATTGCTCAGTGGTTGTAGTTTTTTCTATGATGCTCTTGGTAGTTTACATTTACCGATTAGCTTTAGAGAGAAGCTTGATCATCTTTTCCGAGAAGGATCAGAAGCCCAGTCAACTTAAATTTGTAGGTCCATTTTTGCAGACTCTATTGCACAAAATTTCCTCGAATCATTCATATCTAGACTAACTAGTGGAACACACATGTCTTTTATATTTCTCAGTACATCATTACCATCAGGATCTTCTAATTCTATCATCTGTGATAGAGAAGGGGGAAAAGAAGAAATCTCACTCATGGTATTTTAACTACTTTTCTTTTGAAACCTTTTGTCGTTTTATAGTTTCTGATAACCAAAGAGGCCATGTATTATATGTTTTTCTTTCACTCTGAAATTTGAGGATCAAAGAACGTTTCCACACCTCTCCTCATTTGAGTATTAGACGTTCTTTTGATAAGTTAATTGAGTGGTAGACATGAAGTTGTTCTCACTTTTCTGTTTTATGAGAAGGGGCCAAGAGACATTATTAGTCTTTTTATCCCTTATTTCCTAAGAGATTGAGTGGGCTTGAAGTTATCAAAAGCTTGATCAGAGAACAAATTATTATGGGGAATCATTGTGTCGAAAGGATGAGAATAGACTAGACACTGGAAAGACTTTTTGCAAATACCGGACTTAATGCAAGTTTAACAACAACAACAACTAAGTCTTCGTCACAACTTAGTCTTTTGTTGTAAAGCTAATAAATTATTTTCCTCCTATATGTAAGCATCCAATTTATCACATGGACTTTAGATCCAAGGATGTTATATCATGGCTTATCCTCTGAGAACCTTAAACAGATTTTAAGTTTTTATTGGGAAAAGAACTTTCAATCGGACTAAACTTTGGTCCAGTCATTTCTTTTACACAAGCAAATTCAGTTGATCCATTTGATGATATGGCTCATGTGGGGTTGTCAAATATTGAAAACTTCATTCATGCTGGTCAGTGTTGTTGCTGCCTTTTCTATCGACCCCTGGAACCTTTAATGATTGAAAAAAGTTTTACTCATTGACTTTCTTATAATGCAGATGAACATGATCAAGGTTTCTAACATAATGGGCATTGATCCTAAGCCCTTTGATCCAGCGACATATGTTGAAGAGGACATCTTTGTGACTGATGAATCTGGATCAAAGAAACGCATCAGCTTAGTTAACAACATTGTTCGATGGAGGAAAGTTAAAAAGCCCGATGGAACAACAACTGTAAGTGAATTGTAATTAACTTGGTTGTATCTATATGCCTGGCATGAATCAGAAAAGCAGATTTATCTCTGATTTTCCTGATGAAATAAGCAAGTTTTTTCCTTTTCTCCTTTTGCACATTCTTTGATTCATCAGATATTAATTTAAGCTTTTAAGATCGTTGGAATGGCGTTGTCTGATGCTGATAGGGGACATATTTCTTTTAAGACAAAGGGAAAATTTTGTAGTTCTGAAGTTATTCTACATAATTCACCTTATTAAACAAAGTCTATTCACATAATTAAGCAATTAAAAATCGTAGTGGTGTTATTCCTTGATTATAGGAACTGAATCAAACAATTGGGAGAAGGAAACATGAATAATGACAAGGGAAAGGGAAAAAAGAAAATAGACCAGAAGACGTTAGGTACATCAGGTAAACATCACGTCATCGAAATGGTGTTATCAAATTCAAATGAATATTTAATACATTATGTTGAAGATGATGTTTCTGTGACAGAAGAATCTGCAACTAATAAGCGAATTAGCTTAGTTAATAACATTGTCTGATCGAGGGAAGTTAAAAACCCTCGCAAAATACGCAAGTGAATCTTTGAATAAATTCCATTATATTTATATGCTGTGGTGTGGTTTCAGAAAATCAGATCATGTCTCTGGGTGTCCTGCTGAAACAAGCAACTTTACGCTTGTTTATGTTGCATAGCTTGATTCGTCAGATATTACTGTAAGTTAAGCACATCCGCTTGGTGTTGACTGGTATTTTCTCTTTTACAAAAAAGGGAAATCTTGTTTTTCTGAAGTTTATTCCACATAATTAAAACAATTAAAATGTTAGTGGAAGGAAAGATGAATAATGACAAGGGAAAAGGGAAAAAAAGAAGAAAAGAAACAGAAGACATAAGGTACATCAAATGAACATGAAATCTAGAAAAGGAGGTAATTATTTAATTGGTCATATTTCTTATCTTTCTAAAAAATTAGTAGGCTATCTTGGCTTTAACATTTTTGCTGTGTTGTCAAATATTGCTGATGTGTATTTTGGAATAACTCAAGAAGCTGGACAGCTTGTTCGATATTTATCTCATTTGTGCAACTTTGTGATCACTTTAATATCGTATGGATTCAAAGATCAATGAGAAAATTTCTCATTCATTTAGCATTTGTTCGTACTGACTGAATGAATGTTTCTATATGTAGGTAGAAAGCAATGCACGCTTTGTGGAATGGTCTGATGGCAGTGTACAATTAATGATTGGAAATGAAGTTCTGGACATATCTGTGCAAGATGCGCAGCATGATCAAGCCCACCTGTTTCTAAGACATGGAAAGGTGAATCTCATGTCTGTTGTCACTTGTCATATGTGATGCACAATCCTAGTAACGTGGGATGGGAATTTCAGGGAACATAGTGATCCTTTCGTCAAAACAGCAGATGTACACTCACAGATTCACAAAAAGAAAGAAGAACTTGTAACAGTTTAGCCTTATGAGGTTCTCGCAGTTTGTTTAATCACTGGATGATTTGTAGGAGATCAAAATACGCAGGAGTAGTAATTTTTACTCCGTATTAGTTAGGAAATTGTACTTTGGGCTTCATAAATAATAGGATTAGTAATTGACTGATATCTGGATTCTGGACTGTCTTGCCCCGGAGGGGAGAGAGAGGGG
>ML435395.1:142765-179779 GCA_005239525.1 Nicotiana knightiana | reverse complement strand
GGGGGGGGGGGGGGGGTAAGTAGATTATGAGGTTTAAAATCAAAATGAATATTTATTCCTGTAGCATAAACAAGTTAAGCAAACACTCTCTGCCGATCTCTGTCCTTCCTCCTCCTGTCAAACCTAGCAGCAGACAGTAACCATCTTTTCCCTGCTCCATTCTGCGGTACTGGTCCTACTCTGGTGATTTTCCTTAACCCCAGTTCTGATCACCTTCCCCACTTTCCTCGTCCCCGTTCTCTCTTCCCTCCTTCTCTACCTGGTTGTCTCTTTACCCATCCGCAGATTCCTTCCATCACATATTGCTTATCTTTCCTCCACCATCGGAAGGCTCCTTTGCTCTTTACTTTTTCGCCAAATCAGTCTCCTCCCTCAACCTGTGATTTTTATCCCTTTCAGAAGAAGCTTGGCTGCATGTCTCCATCCGTTTCATTCCGTCCCAATTTATGGACTTCTTCTATTTTGGGATGTCTTGGATACCATTCAATGATTTTTTTTCTTCTATACACCTTACATGCCTTTGAAGAATTTACAGCCATTTAACTATTCAAATTTAAAACTATCATAGTGATTTTTTTATCTATCAAACTAACTCCCACCCAATACATTAATACTTCTTTCAGTACCAACTAATATTGTAAAGATGATGTACGTTGGGGGCCTCAACCTTAAAAGCTAGCTCATGAAGTTAGAATTGTCTAAGATCATACAAGGAGACAACAATTTATTCATTCAACTTATATGGAACACTCTAACACCTAGTCGCTGGCCAAGATTGGACATCTTGAGTGAGTATAACATTACATGGAGCTTCACTATTCCCCAAAGGCTTTGGTCTAGTGGTAAGAGCAGCGCGTGATGTGTGGGTTAGGCACACATCACGATTTTGAACCCTGTCATAGTCCTGGTATTTAAGTGGAGAAGGGTAGAGGGGCTGGCTTTACCGAGTTTTAAACTGTGCATCACTGTCCCTTCGGGTTTTTCTCGGTCAAGAAAAAACTTGGGGTGCAGTATTGAGAAACACAACAGCATGGTTAAGCTTTGGTACCATGTAAAGAAGATCGACTTTTGCCTAACTCAATCTCAAAAGCTAAAAGCTAGCCATGAGATGAGGACTGTCCATATGAGGAAATTACAGCCCATTCCCTCAACCAATGTGGGTAAAATGTGTAATTCATGTCAAAGTAACATCTTAAACTTTGTTTCCATTTACATACTGTGATGCGAAAAGGATGGAAGGGGTACTTTTTCTGGGTCAACAATTTTAGTACTTTTTCCTTCCATTTTTTGCTGTACTTTTCGTATAGGAAAAAAGCCTGAAGTTGCTGCAAGTTTCTCAAGGGAAATATGATGGATGTTTCCCGACTATCGAAAGGTCTTAAAGAAACATGTTGAATCTTGATGACCGTTCTCAAATTTGTGGAGAAAATACAACATTAGTTGGTTCGGAAATCAATTGGTTAAATTGCTTGATGCAACTTTTGAACGCAAAAGATGGAACTGTGCCAAGGGAATTTGAGTAGGAAAATTTTCTCATATTTCAAATTAAATGCCCAATGGAGCTACAGACTGTATATCCCATTTTAATTCAATTCCTTTGTCCATGGATTATGATCCTGTCATCTCCTGCATTCCACAAACAAGACTGGTGTACTTTTAGGGGTTGTTTGGTTGGGAAACATGTTATCCCATGATTAATTATCCCGGGGTTAGTTATCCTGAGATTAATTATCCCACCCTCCCATAGGGATAAAATAATACTATACCCCGGGATAACTAATCCCGGGATTAGTTATACCACAATTTTATCCCAACTAAACATGGGATAAAGTCATCTCAAATATTATCCCTTATTCCTCGTACCAAACGAGCCCTTAAGGTGTTATCAATGGCCCCATCCTGCTACTTTATTTTCAGTGAAGACTACCATTAAAATGTTTTGGCTAGCAATGGCGTTCATTTGCTAGTTATCAATTGATTCTTTTATATTTTGCTATTGCTATATCCTTTCAAAGGTTAAGTGAATCAGAAGCTGGAGGCTATTCCAATTTCAGTGAGGTAGTATTAAGTGTGAGATCAGCCTACATACTCATATTGTGATTAAATTGACGCCTATGACGTGCAAATATAAGCATTTGCTGCAATTGATCTTTGATGATCATATTAGGTTGAATACTGTTTACCTTTGATGTAATTTATGACGTTTATTACCCAGTGATCCTTAGCATAAACACCTAACTCGCAGGGAATACTACAATCACAAGGGAGAATTTTAAGAAAGATGAGGTTTATGCCTTCATCCTTGACATCAAACTCTCACCGTTTATTGACTGCCCTTGTTGATTCACGTCATAAGAAGGTATACAAAGTGAAGAACTGTTTCACTGACATTGACCCTGAGAGGGAGAAAGAGCAAAAGGAAAAGGTAAAATTGATGAGTAATGGATTATGTTTTGCTTTTGTTATGTTATAGCTGATAAGTTGACTTTGACATTTCTTTTGTCTATGAAGGCTGAAAGCCAAACAATCAGAGCAAATGTAATCCTCAACCGGAAAAAGGAGAAGGTCAGCCGTAAATACATGCCTGCTGTACGTAGGGAGCGCCAACTCTCTCCTGGTTTCTTAGAAGATGCGCTTGAGGAGGTAATGTTTTCTATTTTCATCTACCATACATATTGTAGGAAGCATTATACAGTGGCATTGTGCATAGAAACCTCCTGATCCCTGCTTTCTTAAGTGGACGTATTAGATGTTCACGTGATTCAGTGTTTATATGGGTGTTGCCTTGTGGGAGACATTAGTTGAACTCCTCCGCATTCCTTAGAAGAATTGCCACTCTGATCTATCTTGATATCTGCCTATTGGAATTTTCTCTCATTATCAGGAAGAGGATACTGATTACTATGACTCTCGACGGTCTGCTGCTCGACGTCGCTTTGAAGAAGATCTAGAAATGGAAGCTCAAGCTGAGAAGCGAATCATTAATGCAAAAAAGGTGCAGAAATCTTGTAGAATTAAAGAAATTTCCCCTTATTTCTTTGCTACTTTTTTCAGCTAACATGAATATTTTCCCCTTGGTCAGAAAGATATTCCTAGACAAACATCATTGTCTGCTTCAAAACATTCTCGGCGCCCTATTGATTTTGAAGATAGCGAGAAGGAGGAGTCTGAGTATGAAACTGAAGAGGAGGAAGAGGAAGAAGAGAGGTCTCCCCCACGTAGAAGGGATGTGCAGGAGGAGCAGGAATATGAAGAAGAGGAAGAGCGTGATCAGGGTGAGGAGGAAGAGGCATATGAAGAGTCAGAAGAGGAGGCTGAGGTAGGAAACTGATCTTCATTGTCCAGTAAATCCCATCTGAGACTTTTTGATCATGTATTGCGTTTAATAAATAGGTAATTGTGAGAAGTTTAAACTTTTACTGGAAAGTTCTCTATACTTTTGAGTGGTATTTCTTGATCTGCTAGTTTGTAAACTGCCGTGCCAGAACTGCTGTAATCTTTCCAGTCACATAGGCCTTCTCATATAAATCAGTGAGATGGTTCAACCAGATGCATAAGTGTTTGACTTTGCATGCCATTTTCCTGGGCAGCTGGGTCAGATGTTTGCTCAGTAAAATATTTTGAGGACAGTTTATTAAACATGTTAATCAGGGTAAGGATTCCTTATAGGTGCTGGAGTGGCTTAGCAAGATATTGACCTAATGTTTTCTAGATATGCTAATGAGACTTTCAAGACCACGTGGGCTCCTTGCTGTATCCCTTGTGCAGTAAATTGGTGGCA
This sequence comes from Nicotiana knightiana, assembly GCA_005239525.1. Lineage (NCBI taxonomy): Eukaryota > Viridiplantae > Streptophyta > Magnoliopsida > Solanales > Solanaceae > Nicotiana > Nicotiana knightiana. The sequence goes on along the minus strand of ML435395.1, from coordinate 175,998 downwards.
CTACAAGCTATCAACTGCAATATCTGGTTATTTTGTGTGTTGCCCGTGTAGTAATTTTGAGATAAGATTGTCTGAAGTGTGAAACTTGTTATGTCGTATTAAATTAAATATCTAGGAGAGGGACAAAAGCTACAAAGCTGCCAGCTTGAATTTTGGAACAGATAATTACCTTATCTACCTTATTCTTCTTCAAATTTTAAAAAAATACTAATTACTGTGTTAGATTAACAGCGATAAGTACTTTTAGCTTAACAGAACACTTATAATGTGCTTAAAAAGCAATAATTCTTGGTAGAGATTCTGAAGAAATTCTCTCTAGCTCGCTTATTTAACATGTGGAATTTCAATTTGAAAGTTTATTTTGCTAATGAACAATAAAAGTGCGCCATAGAATAATTGTACCAAACATAACTAACGGATGGCATAATGATAGAAGGGCTGGAGACCTGGAGGAACAACTTCGGGAACCAAGGTTCAAATCCCTGCAGAGCTGACTCTAGGTGACTCTTCCTATCAGCCTTAGCCTTGGTGTATAGCAGGTACCCAAAAGCTTAGTTGAGGCATACACAAGTTGGCTCGGATATTACCCTTACCAATAAAAAAAAGAAGAGAAAAAGAGTAACCATATCAAACTTTTAATTAACTGTTTGTATACACACTATGCTCTCCAAGACACACTGCCTCCCAAAATGGGTGTTACAAGTATATCTATGATTGCGCTGGTATTTATTGTCCCAGGATTCTTTTTGGTCAACAAGTGGAAACTTATTTATTGATAGAGCTATATATGGACTAATTCTGCTTACATGAGCTTTGCAAAGTTTGGCTGGTCCCAAACTCAAGGAAAAGAGGATTATGGTAAGCAGACGGCCAGTGTAGGAAAACTTTGACTATTATGAATCCTCTTAACAGGGCCTGATTAGACCGAAATGGATATAAAGGATTTATATAGCCGACTCGGGACTAGTTTTGCATCGAGGCTTAATTGATTAAAATTGGTCTGCAGAGCTATTATGGACTATAAACATGCTCTGTTATAGATGCCAGCTGTTCACTGCCTTTTTTAACCGTAGAACTTTAATGGCAAAGGGATCAAGTTTTGAAGCAATAGTGCAGCTTGATACCCTTAATAGGTGCTGTAGCAAATTTTGTTCGTGGTTATGATTGCATGGAAATGAAGGGTATATTACCATGTGTTCTCATGACGACCTGTTGGATTCGTTAACCCTAGATGTCGTTAGAACGAGAAATACACGAGATTCAAATGAAGCAACTAACAAGGCTGGCAATTTTCATACATCAACATTTTTCATGAAGAAGACTTTCTTTTTAAACACTAAAATCTTGGGTAAAGGTCACAATGTTACATTCGTTCAGAAGAGGACAATGCAAGAAAAAGGGGAACAAATTGAAAGATGAGTTGTATCTTTCTAGGCGCTATTCCAATAGCAGAAGAAAATGGTTTTCTGGTGCTTCAGAGTTAAAACTTAAGTGTCTATGTGGCATTAACAAAATCAAATCTGTTTAATGCATCTAAGATGCCTGAGTTATTGACAACAATAAATGTCCTCTTCATTTAGTTTCCTTGAAAGGAATGACATGATGGGGGTTTTGATGGAGAAAACGAGTTTTCTGGTTTTGCAGCAATTTCCTTTTATATATAATTGTAGGTAAATTTGTTAACGAGGAGTGAAGAATATTGGACGATGGATGCTAGCCTTTTCATCACTTATGAGATATGAATTCTCATGAGGTGTTCCTGGTGTTGCATTTTTTGCCGTTGCTTGTACATGTAACGAGGCCTTTATGGCCTGTTTCTAAAGCTGTCTGTATTAAATGCGAAGGCACATATTTCTGGAAAAATAGTTTGTTTTTCGAGAACTATATGAGATCAGGTATAGTAGCCTCTAGGAAATAGATGGTTTTCCACTCGATGTTTCTAAACCATTCCACTTTTAGAAGTCAGCATTACTTAATTTACTTGTATGAGTGAGCTCTTGGTGTCACTTCATCTATCAGATTAGGGCCTAATGCTTGGATATGAAGTTTTTGAGATGCTGGATGGCACAATAGTAAATTAGATATATTGGTTCCGTGGAGAAGTTGGTGAAATCAAAGCAAAGTGTAAACCGTTGTCAGTGCCAGCAGGTGCAAATATCCATTTTCGAGAAGTTAGTGGAGTCATGTGCAATGTCTAGTTATTTGAGGCGTGGAATATCAATAAATCAACATTACTCTTACCTTATCCAAAAAAAATAAAAAATAAATCAACATAGATTAACGTAATGTAGGAGTTAAAAAATTTTCCTGCTCAGGAAAAAATATGACTTAAAACAAATGTGTAAAACGAGGTTTCTTACGAGTTGGCTATATTGATGTCTGGGATAGTTCAGCTCATATTATTTGATAAGGCAGAATACTTGAGCTCATCTCTTAATTTTTAATGCGTTCCAATTTGGGGCTGGCTGTAGACTTTCTTTTAGGTTGTTTGTTTGGTGTGGTTTTCTATGAAATTGTCTCTAATTTCCTCCAAGTTCTGATGTTTCAGTGTTCTTCAACAATAATGAAGAATTTGGACTGCTACTCAAAAATCGTCGAAATCCAAATTCTGTGCTCACCTACCAAATATCATCCCGGTTCTTTGTATATACTGCTTGCAGATTGCCACCATCTCCAACTTACCAAATCGTTGCATCGCATTTACCTAAGCCAAAGACTGCATCAGTGGCAGTTTCCTTGTCAGCACATAAATTTGCCCAATTTCCCCTCTTCCCTCTTTCCGAATAATCTCTGTATGATTAGCAAAGATTTCTGCAATGACCATTGATCGCCATGTGAGAGCCAGAAGAAGATGCGTGTTCAGTGTTCCGTGCTCCTATGATCATGCCGATGCAGCATCAGCGACATCAAAGGATGAAACAAGGGGGAGATAAGCATAATGGAAGAGAAATGGAATCTAATTTCTAATCAAAAGAGATCTTTTCAAAAACAAGATGAAAACAATGAATTTATAAATTTTAAGGGAAGATGGAAAAACATTTATGGTACTATCTTGTAATGTTTTTACTTCATGTTTCACTCTTTATCTGTGCAGCCTTTGTTTAATTTCCCTTCTGAAGTTTGATTCTTCCAAGCATGATAATCATGGTCGTCATGTTTGGTGATCAGTCCTGTTGAGATTCAACAAATGCAACAATCAGGGGAACTCCCGGTATAATTTGATTACTCAAGAGGGAAGATTGGAAAGGAACATAGATTACAGCGAAATCAATCTAATACTTCAACCTTCAGAACCAGAACATCCCCCCGTTAATATACTACCTGTACAAATGTGATGGATCACAGAAATATGCTTTCGACGGGGACCTTATAGTTCTCTTTTGGAGTTCCCTATTATGGTTATAAATCTTTGTTCTGTGCTGATTAACACTGTTTTGTATGCTAAATCTTTAACTAGGGTATTGATGCCATGCAGTTTGAAGAATTCACTTATCTGAAATTTGATTGTAAAAATCATTTACTTCATATCTCTCACTTTTCTTTCTTGTTTTTGTCACAACTCGCCAGGAGCCGAAGCAAAATGCTAGGGAATCAGCACCAAGTAAACGGAAAGGGATTGAGTCGGATGAAGAATCTCCTCCAAGGAAGACGGCAACTCATCGCAGGATGGCAATTGTTTATGACAGTGAGGAAGACTAAGATGTAATTGCATGGAATCTCAGATAGGTGAGTGTTGGATGTGAACCATTTTAAGCTCCCTGTATGACATGCTTCTTCTGTGATAAGATGTCAAGGCTTCTTTTGTGATGGATGTATAACATGCTGAGTTTTGTTTTCATCTTGCATATAAATTTCTCTACTCTTGAGAGAATTTTTTGCCCCAACCATCTTTTTTCTTCAGCTCTACTAAATCAGAATTTTATTGTATCCATTGAAAGCTTATATGCTGAATGTTCCGTTTTTCTTGTTAAAGGATTACTGGAGTTTTATTTGTTACCATCTCAAAAAAATGATTACTGGAGTTTATGCATAGTTGCTGACGTTTAGCTGTAGCAATTGAATTAGGTCAAGTTTGGGAGTTTTTGGTGATATTTGTAGACGGGTTGCAATAGATTTTTCCATTCCAAAGATCGATTGATGATAGAATTGCAAAGTAAAAAGTTGAAGAACTTGTTGATAACTTGATATTGATAATGTTTTTGGCTGCATAGTGGTCAAGTAGTTCTGGTGGTTGTAGTAGTAGTAGTAGTAGAATTACCTCACTTAATGAATCATCATATCGGTTCTAGCATAATCTAGTGGTATATCTGTATTATAATATCTCTATCTGTAGCTAATGGGTTCTATACCGGAGTTAAAAACGATGGTGAAATCCTGATGCTTCCTTTTCTTCGAGGTGTACATCTTTTTATCCACTTTTAACTAGAGTTCATTTGAATCTTGAGTACTAAATTCTCATCTTAAAGAGTACTACTTTTCTAGTTTTCACAGAGCTGCGTGCGAACCCTGCAAATTTTTCAGATAAAAGTTTGAAATGTATTCACAACCTTTCTTGATTCGGGTTTGTATTTGCCAGGAAAATTTGCACAGAAGATTGTCACATGATGGAATGGAACGCTTGAAGTCCTGGGGACTTGAAAAGAAGCATCGAGTGCCTGAATGTTGTTCAATTATACCTCACCAACCTTATTTAGATTTATACTTTCAGATGTCTTTCTTGTGCTGAAGTTGCGGAATAGCCGTAGCAGAACTGATGTTACCTTTTTTTCCCCCTCAATATGTTAGAATTGCTTTTTAAGATGGATATAACCTGGTTTCTTATCAGCTCCCTATTTATAGATGAAACTTGAAACTTAGTTCAGCTTCCTGTTTGTCTTTTCTTTACATGTAAAGCAGTTTTTTTACCTGGTTCGATTCGGCAGTTACTCTATAACCATACCAAAGAGGCAGGAGAGGAGTAAAAGCATGCTCACCTGCTCCCTTTAGTTTCTGTTCTTTTAGTTTGCCTTCTAAAAACGATCTCCTTAAAATATAATGTGAAGTTGCTTAACCAAAATCTGGTAAGCTTGATTTTATTCTGGCCTCGAAGAACCAACAGAGCAACTTGAGCTTCTGTAATCTGGGATGATTGAGGCTTCCATGTGTGTGTGTAGACTGTAGAAGCACCTTCTCCTTGTGATCAAAGTCAGCTTTTCACTGCCAGTACTTACCTAGGGTGGTTAAAGTAAAAGGTAAACAAGGGTGACACGTTGACGAGGGCACTCTCTTAGTCGTTATACCTTGTGATCCCTTTTGTAGCACAGCCTGAAGAAAAGGTATCATTCTGCTGTTCTTGCTAAGAGAGTTCTGAACCAAAGGTGCCAAAATTGAATTGCGACCTAGGTTTATACATCAGTTGGTATTCTTAACTAAGAACGTGCTTGTATTCTATTTGGCACTTTTCAAAGGTATACTAGCTTTAGTGTACGTGCGTTGTATGTGTGGTTAGTGTCAATCAGTAAAATATGTGTATATGAAAAATATGTAAATCGAGTTATCAAATGCTAAGTTTTCCTTTAAAATAACTAACTTTGTATAGAAAGTATAGAGAGTTGTCATTTATTTGAACGAATACCAGAAAGAAAAATTAATGGCGACTAACTTAGAATATGTTTTGTCTTCTAATGTTTCATTCTTATTGTTTTTAACGTTTGCATTTTTAATAGTTTGACTCTCACTACCATATTATAAATTTCGAAAAATATGACTTGGTTTTTTTCATAAATTAGTTAAATCAAAGACTTTTTTGGTTAATTAGGATTGTTCTTAACGTTAAAGAGATTATTTTGTTGTTGATTTAAATCTTAATAATAGCTCATCCCAAATTTTAAATATTTAATTGTAATTATAATTTTTATCCAATATGAATTTTACGTTCAATATAAATAAAAAAATCGTTCAGAGTACGCGCATCGCGCGTGTATCCTATCTCAATGAGTGCTTGAGTTGTGAAATAAAAGTATAAGTTCCTCACAATAGTCATTAATATTGACATTGTACGTATAACTAACTCAATTAAGAAAAAAAACATCTCATAGAAATCCTCAATCATCAGTTAATAATTCAATTTAAAATTTATGCCACTTTTTTAATAAATAAAGTTAACATGCTTCCTTTCAGTTTCAGTAGTACACATAGTCATTGAAAACATAAATAGTGGATAGAAATTCACAAAACAACTAATAATCCATGAATTTCAGATGAATACAAAATCAAAGTGCCCTGAAAATGAGAGAAGACATTCAGAAAGAATACTAAAGTAAGCTAGTAAAATACACCGGGGAATGACTCATAATTATATTTGAAAGAGTATATTTAGTTTCGATATATCATTATTGTAACGACCCGAACAATTGTTTTGCTTTCTAGAACCCCGTTCCCCTAAATGAGACTTCCCATACATGCTTTTACTGTTTTATGACTTACGGGGATGGTTAGTTCGGGATTTGAAAGGGTTCGGGTTGAAATCGGAACACTTGGTTCCTTAAGGTTGGCTTAAAATGCCAAGTTTGATTTCGGTCAACATTTTGAGTAAACGACCTCGGAATCGGGATTTGGCGGTTCCAATAGGTTCGAATGATGATTTCGGACTTGGACGTATGTTCCGATCGAGTTTTGGATGATCCGGGAGCATTTCGGCGCCTAATAGTGAAAGTTGGTTCTTGAAGGTTTTAAAAGTTCTTTAAATTTGGTTTGGAGCGGGTTTTGATAATATCGAGTTCCAAACGAAATTTCGAGACCGAGAATAGTTCCGTAATGTCATTTAAGACTTGCACGTAAAATTGGTGTCATTCCGAGTTGATTTGATAGGAATCAGACGAATGGAAGTCTTTTTGGAAGTTTTTGAATTTCATGAGTCAATTTGTGTGTTTTGGAGTCCGATTCGTAGTTTTGAAGTTATTTTTGTGATTTGATCGCTCGAGCAAATTTGTATGAGGTCATTAGACTTGTGTGGGTTGTTAGTGTGGAGCCCCGAGGGCTCGGATGAGTTTCGGACGTGTGGAAGGGATGAAAAACACACCAAATTTCTGGTGTTTCTTGGCACCAGCTGCAGGTCTCGCAAATGCGACCCTCGCATTTGCGATAAGGTTTTCGCAATTGCGAAAGAGCCCGACCTAGGTAGTGTTCGCATTTGCGACATAATTGCCGCATTTGCGATACAAGCAGAGTTCGCATTTGCGACTCTTTGGTCGCATTTGCCACCCCAACAACTGAAGGTCAAGCTTCGCAATTGTGAGGTATTTGTCGCATTTGCGAACCTGGAGTCACAAATACGACATCAGCGGCCTGTGCCCCACTCATTTATTGCAGGACTTAGGCCATTTATTTAATTTCACTTCATCTCTTGGGCGATTTTTGGAGCTTTTGGAAGGAGGATTTCACCTAGCACTTTGAGGTAAGTAATTTCTATATAACATAAGTTAAATACATAGGTTATGGGTAGATTAACATATAAAAATTAGTGAAAAATCAAGGGTTTAGATGAAAACCTAGGTTTTTGATAAAAATGAGATTTGACCACAAAAGTGGTTATGGATATTAATAAAAATCATATATTCGTGTTCCTAAGGTTATGGGTAACAACTTTGTTAAAAAATTTCGAAATCCGGGCAAGTGGGTCCGGGGTGAATTTTAGGAACCTTGCAATTTGGGTTGGGTAATCACTTTAATAGTGGAGATATGAACTTTTGAGCATAAATTGATTAACTTATATAATTTTTGGCTAGTTACGAGTCATTTAACATCAAATTTGGAGGTTTGAGCGCATTCTTGAATTGGGAAGTAGGCTTTGAAACGTGGTAAGTCTCTTTTCTAACCTCGTAAGAGGTAATTTACCCCATAAGTAAACTTAATTAATATGTGTTGTTGTTTGTGGGGGACTACGTATGCACGAAGTGACAAGAGTCCGTATGTAGCTACTATTCCTGTTTATGTCCGGGTAGTTTTAGGCTTACATCATACTTTGTTGATATTGTTATTGCTTTGTGTTTATTGTTTGCTTTGAGAAGGAACGAGATTGAGTTTGCTTATTAAATGTTTCAAAAGGAGTTGAAATTGACAGAAAACATCGGGATCTTAAAATTTTTCATTTGAACTTCGTATTTTGAAAAGAATGGGAGAGTACTATAATAACTTAAGAAATCTTTGTGTAACCGCGTCGCAAGTATGATTCGCGAGCGGGGTAATTTCTTAAATTTATATTTGACCGTGTCCCTGAATGATTCGCGAGCGGAGAAATAGATGCATCTATGGTTTATACTGTTCGACCCTCGGCAGTGCACAATTCATATTTATGTTGGATCGGGCCGAACGCCCTCAGTGTTATTTGTGTGTGATAATAGAATTTGAAAGTTCTTCTCATAATTGGTATAAATTCATTGTTTGTGTAATCATATGTCTGGAAGGAAGGAAGTGAAATAAACTCTTAAATATGGTGAAAACTTGTTCAACTTTTCTTGTTCTTAGTCTTATTATTGTATATCATGTTTAATTAGAATTTCATATCATCATATTATTGGCCCTAGTAAGTGTCGAAGTCGACCCCTCGTCACTACTTCTTCGAGGTTAGACTAGATACTTACTGGGTACGTATTATTTATGTACTCATGCTACTCTTCTGTACTTAAATATACAGGATCTGAGGCAGGTGCATCTGGTTACTAGTCTGGTGTGCATATTTGATTCCCATCTCGAGACTTCCCGGTGAACTGCCTCCCGAGCCGTTCTGCAGCAGCTGGAGTCTCTCTTATGCTTTATTTTTCTGTCTATTTCCTTTCAGACAGTAGGCTAGTACTCTTTGTATAATCTACTAGATTGCCCACATGCTTGTGACACCAGATCTTGGCACACACACTAGTAAACGTATGATTTTGGTATTATTTACATGATTACGGTTTGTACTTGTTGCCTCCATTTAAATTTTTTCACATTGGTAAACTTCTAAATCATTCAACAAATATAGAATTTTTATCCACTTAAGTAATTTACCCAAACGAAAAATTACTAGTTTGTTCGGTGTTGGCTTGCCTAACAACGGTGTTGGGCGCCATAACAACCTAAAATAGAATTGGGTCGTGACAATTATTCAAGTGGAATTAGTATTTAAATTATTCTAATATTGATTAACTCCGTTGATATTTGAAAATAATTAGTTTTATAACAATTCTAAAATTTATTGTTAAAAGGTAAAATAATCGTTACATATTTCGATTGGAGAACACGTATTTCTTTTTAATTTGAAGGGCATATCTTTTGAAAAAATCTTACAAAATTGTAGTAATTCATGTAACATGATATTAAATTTAAAATGATTGATATATTTGTTTTTTGGTAATTAAATTCCGGTTTATTATGATTCTTCAAAGGGCCATCAATAAAAATAATTATATTTTTTAGAGATTTAGAATAAAGAGGGTCGTCATATAGTTTTTAGAAGAAAACTGGTTCACACGTAAAATATTTAAGCACATATATTTTATATTAATTTGAAGTGCATATCCTTCGGGGTAAGCTTACAAAAATTGTAGTCGTTTTTGTGACATAATATTAAATCTAACATGATCAAAATCGTTATATATTTTTATTATAATTCTTCAAACAGTCATCAAATTAACATTAATTAAAACAAAATTGTATCTTTCTTTTAGAGCTATTGGAATGAACGACTAGGTCATATACTTTCTAGGAAAAAAATGAATAATTAAGTAACAATGTAAGGTGTAAGGTCTAAAACTGACTAATACTGAATGTCTATTTTACAACCAATAGCTTATTACATATACAAAATATTGTAGAGGGCCATTTATTGGAATACATGAAACATAAAAATAATAATAAATGTCAACTTATTTTGAATACTTATTCATTCTTAGTTCTTCTATTTTGAATTTTATACAAGTTAATTTTTAATATTATATTATAATTGATTCGACTTTTTCTAATTTTTTTTCATCGGTGGTCTTTTTTATTGAAATATATCTATTTAAGCTAAGATTTTTGTCAACCTGAAGATAGTTTTAATTGTATGATTAATTTGAAAAATAATGAAATTAAACTTTTTTGCTAATTAGCTATTCAAAATACTTAAATATTTATTTTCAGCAATAAAAGATATACATTACTTGATCTAAATTCTTAATATTAGCTCATTCCAAATTTTAAATATTTGATTATAATTATATTTTATCAAATAATTGTTTTTTTTGTCAAATTGTAAGAAATCAAATGAGTGGGAAATAATTTTATATATTTTAAAATATTTTAGTATATAAGAGAGTTTCACCTAAATCAAAACATAAAAAAAGTTACTCCGCCATCTTCCAAGAACGTCGTACGTCCTCTTTCTTTTTTGATTGAATTCTTGGTATCTGTCCAAAGGGATAAGCTTCTAAATACCAAGTGATTACGTCCTATTTGGTCAGTATTTTTAATTCTTTCCTTTTCTTGCCATTTATATATAATTTATTTAAGTGTAAAACTTTAAATAAAATAAAATAAAATGTTAATATTTTTTAAGCTCTAAAATATTAAATTTTTCAACGTAATCCAAATAATAAAGAATGCAATATATAAAATTTAGTTGATTTGTAGTCCTAAATATTTAGAAAATAATTAAATGGGTATTCCTACATATTAGGAAAATAATTAAATGAGTATTACTACATATTAGGAAAATAACTAAATTACTATTTTATCCAATGTAAACTCTATTTTTAAAGAGTAAAGAAGGCGAACGATATTTTGCTAAGGACCTTCGTGCTTTTAATATAATATATAGATAATTGTGAAAAGTTTTTAAAATCAACTAAATTTGATGTATTAAATTCTTTCTTATTTGAACTACATAATCTAACTTTTTTACATTAGAAATTTCGCTCATTTTCAATTTATTTTAGGTTTAGGAGTCTTTTATTTTGTCTAAAAGAATTAATAAACGTTAGCTGTTAGGTCAACTGAAATTCATGAAAAAATAGTACGTTATCTTGCATAGATCAAGAGAGCACGTCCATGAATGACGATTTTGACCACATTTTTTAAAATATAGATATGGAAAGTAGGATAAATAAGCAAATATTGAATGTAGTTTATAAATTAATTTTTTAGCAATTCAATTAGATATTTTAAAAAATAAATTTATTAACAAATGATTAATCATATTTATTTATAATTTTATTATTTTAAAAGCCTATACACAATAAATTAATTAACTTTTTATGCTTTGACAATATGCTTATGTCAGACAAAATTGTAATTATGATTAATATAACTAATTTGATTTTTTCTTGAAAAGGAATTTTAATGCTAGCTAATATCTAAGAATATAAAGTCAGCTAGAAATTGCTACTCTAGGTCTTGGTAAATTAGCAAAATCTTGGCATTGCTTGAATTTTTTTAAATTAACAACTAGCCAAGAAGTTTGTTTCGTACGAGAACCTTAAGTTGGTGAGAATTATTTATGAACTAATATTTTATTCTCCATAAAAGCAACTACATGATATATGATCACGTAAATACTTAACGATTGCTTATTAGGATTTTAAGGTGGGGTTTCTTTAAAAACGAAATGAAAGAATTATTTTCAGAAATCAAATCAATTGAATAAGCCGCATATATGAATGAGTACATTCTCATAGATTGAAAAACTATAGATGGGGAATTTAAAGATGAAAATTTTCATAATAAAAATCTAAGATTTAAAAAGTAACATGTATATATGAATTACCACCCCCTCTCCCCCGCAAAAAAAAAAATGTTTTTGAACAATATATTTTTGATAAATGATCTTTTTATTTCTTTTAAACCTCTTCATTATTTGTATATTGACTGATATTTTATTTTTATGTGACAATTTCTTCCCTTATAAATTGGGTATAGGATTAATATTTCTCAATTTTTGGAACATACACTTTTATTTATAATAACTCAAATATAAATTTTAATATAATATTAATATGATTAATTTTTTATTAAAATTACCCATTAAATAAGGTACATGCGCAACGTGCATATTCTTTGTAAAGCGGGTAAAACATTAGTAAAGGAAGGTAATGCACTACTCACTCGAGCATCAACAGAAAAAACCTGGGATTATCTTTCCTTTTTCCCCATCTTTTCATTATGCATTGTTTAATCTATCTATATCTATCTATCTATTTATCTATCTATCTATCTATCTATATTATATTATATTAATGAACCCCTTAGCGAAATGTCGTTCGTCTTTTTCACCCTTTAAATATAGATTTCACACTAGACAAAATAGTCATTCTATTTTCCTAATATTTAATAATTTGAAATTAATTAAATTTTTGCTAATTAAGTCTTTCCTTATATGAATTGTGTAGAAAGTCCTAATATCTAGGACTTAAAGCCAATTAACATTTTGCATTATATATAATTCTTTCCTTTTAGATTCTATTACTTGAACACAAAATAAGTTAAACATGTTATAAATAGTATTTTATTTATAGTGAATGTCTATATTTTAGAGAGATTTAAGGGTTTGTTACTTGGTGGTTAAGTAATTTTTTCCCTATAAATAAGAGGTTCTATTCCATTGTAATTGATCCCAATCAATAAGAATTCTCTCTATCTCTCTTTCTCTGCAATACTCTTCTTCTTCTTCTTCTTCTTCTTCTTCTTCTTCTTCTTCTTCTTTTATTCTTCATAACACGTTATCAGCACGAGACTCTAACCAATTGAGTAGAAGCTTTGGGAGTGAGCATAATGATTATCAATTGTTCCATGAACTTCCTTTATGATTAAATTCTGGATTTAAGGTAAGTATTTTTCTTTATTTTTTAAATATTTTTTAGAGAAAAGTAGAGGGAGAGATTTTTATTGAATTTTGGGATGAATTACAATGGAATATCTTATTGTAACTGGTGCACTAATGTGTCTTGCTAATAAAACAAGGCCCGACATAACTTTTTCAGTCAATGTCTTAGCAAGATATAGCTCTGCTCCTACAAGGAGACATTGGAATGAAATCAAACACATATTACGGTATCTAAAAGGAACTACTGATATGAACTTATTTTATGACGGTAATTGCAGTCCTGATCTTGTTGGTTATGCCGATGCTGGGTATTTATCTGACCCACCCAAGGCTCGATCTCAAACATGTTATGTGTTTACCTGTGGATGCATTGCCATATCTTGGCAATCGACTAAACAATTAATCGTGGCTACTTCATCTAATCATGCTGAGATAATTGCTATTCATGAAGCAAGTCGAGAATGTGTGTGATTGAGATCTATAATACATCTTATTCGAGACAAATGTGGTTTGAAATATGACAAACTACCCACGATTTTGTATGAAGATAATGCAACATGCATAGCCCAATTGAAGGGAGGATTCATCAAAGAAGATAGGACAAAACATATTTCACCAAAGTTATTTTTCACACATGGTCTTCAAAAGAATGGAGATATCAATGTGCAACAGATTCGTTCAAGTGATAATATGACTGATTTGTTCACAAAATCTCTACCGATATCAACCTTCAAGAAGCTAGTGTACAAGATTGGGATGCGAAGGCTCAAGGATATGAATTGATGCTCTCATCAGGGGGAGTTAATACGCGTTGCACTCTTTTTCCCTTACAAGGTTCTGTCCCACTGAGTTTTCCTTGCAAGGTTTTTAACGAGGTAACCAAAAGGCGTATTATTAAACATGTGTACTCTTTTTCCTTTACTAGAATTTTTTTCCATTGGGTTTTATTTTAATTAAGGTTTTAACGAGACACATTATTTGTTGAATAGACATTCAAGGAGGAGTGTTATAAATAAAATTCTATTTAAGGTGAATGTCTATATTTTAGAGAGATCTTAGGAATTTTACTTGGTGGCTAAGTCACTCTTTCCCTATAAATAGAGGGGCCCTAATTCCATTGTAAATCATCCCAAAATTCAATAAGAATTTCCCCTCTATCTTTCTCTGCAATATTGTTCTTCTTCTTTTCTTGTTTCATAACACGTTATCAGCACGAGACTCTACCGTCTCAAGAAGCTCTTTGAGAAGATTAAGGTATAACTTTTCTCCTCTTTTTAATTATGACTGGCATTATGAAAAGAAAGTTCGTTGCCCTTGAAATTTCGGGCAAGAACTATATGACATGGGTGTTGGATGCTGAAATCCATTTAGATGCAATGGGTCTTGGAGACGCCATTAAAGATAAAAATAAAGCATCTACCCAAGACTGTGCTAAGGCCTTAATTTTCTTGCGCCATCACCTTGATGAAAAGTTGAAAATAGAATATCTCACAGTCAAAGATCCACTTATTTTGTGGAATGGATTAAAGGAAAGATATGACAACTTAAAGTTGGTCACTCTTCCACAAGCACGGTATGCTTGGGCTCATATGATGCTCCAAGACTTTAAGTCTGTTTCTAAATATAATTCTGCGATGTTAATTACTTCTAAATTGAAACTCTGTGGAGATACTATCACCGACTGTGATATACTTGAAAAAATGTTCACAACGTTTCATGCCTCCAATATGGTCTTACAACAGCAATACCGAGAGAAAGGTTTCAAGAAGTATTCTGAGTTGATTTCTCTTCTCCTTGTGGCTGAATAAAATAACAACTTGCTCATGAGAAATCACGAAAATCGACCCAGTGGGTCTACACCATTTCCTGAAGTAGATGAGGTGTATTCCCATTATGCTAAGCGTGGAAAAGACCGTGGTCATCGTGGCTGTGGCCGTGGCAGTGGTCGTGGACAAGGAAGAAACTTTCCTGGTGTTAATCACCCCCCAAAGAAAAATAATCACCAAAAGTGGAAAGGGAAAGATGAGAAGCCAAAGGCAAATGATTCAAAAACTGAATGTTATTATTATGATGGAAAAGGGAATTGAGCAAATATTTATCGTGTACCAAGACATTTGTTTGAGCTTTATCAAGCATCTCTAAAGAATAAAGGCCCTGAAGCCAATTTTGTCTCTGATACTGATTTTGACATCACCTACTTAGATGTGACAGACTTCTTTGAGCGCCCTGATGGAAAGATAGACCCACTTGATCGGTGATGGATCTGTGGTTGAAGAAGATTGAGTAATTTGATTTTATTTACTTTATTTTTGCATATTCGTAGTAGCTAATAAACACATGTAATCACAGTTATTTACATGAGTAATAGTTATTAGTATCAATTAGTATCATTTATCTTATGAAATTGTGTTAGTTCGTTTTGATTATATATAGTTACAGTATTTGTTTTAAACAATGTTTCAGTTAAGGTATATTATTATGTATATTAAATGCATTTTTTTAATTACAAATATAAGATTGAGGCCAATGTATATCGAACATGCAAGCAGAACTGCACGTAGCTTTACCTCTAAGATCATGGAGATTATAAGGATTTATGTGGTTAGTGACAATCATGTTGATGTGTAAAATTAAGCTTTCTGTTAAGCAATAAAATGAAATATCTACTTATCCTTATTTTTACTTATGAGTAGCGTCAGAAACTATGCGCATTGATTTTTCAACATTTACTATTATGGTAATTTCGAAATTCATTGGTTACAAAACATGCATTGTTATAATTGTTTCCTCAAAGCACTGTTCATAAATCCAATTCCCCCTGTGTTTTTTTATTGTGCAAGATATTGAGGAATTCAATGTAAAGTATAATCAAATTATTTTTAGTTACATAATTGTTCGTATTGTAATCAGAGTTCGCTCGAAATTATATTAAAAGGTTTGATTAATTTTATTTCTTTCCTTTTCTCTGAAATACTAATAGTTATTCGTATATTTCTTTTGTATGCCAAATCATGAGAAGAAAATATGGATATCTCACAAATAAATTTAGATCAAAGTTTAATTGTAAAAATATTTGTTTAGTTGATTCATGTACGACACATACAATATTCAAAGAGAAGAAATATTTCTCTCATTTAAGTATGTGTAAGGCAGATGTTACTACAATTTCTGGTAGTAGTAAATTAATTGAAGGCTCTGGAAGAGCTACTATAACTCTGCCTAAGGGAACAATACTTATCATAGAGAATGCAATGTTCTCCTCCAAGTCCAAGAGGAACTTGTTGAGTTTTAAAGATATCCGCCGAAATGGATATCATATTGAGACAATAGATGAGAATAATCTTGAATATCTCATCATTACCAAGAATGTCTCTGGCCAAAAGAGGGTTATTGAGAAGTTCCCATCTTTATCTTGTGGCCTGTATTGGACAAGAATTAGTGCAATTGAGGCACATTCTACCGTAAACCTAAAAGTTACTGATTCAAATACTTTTGTACTTTGGCATGATCGATTGGGACACCCTAGATCAATTATGATGAGACAAATTATAGAAAACTCAAATGGGAATCCATTAAAGAATTTAAATATTCTTTTAAATAATGAATTTTCTTGCACTTCTTGTTATCAAGACAAGTTAATTATAAGACCATCACCAACAAAGATTGGGATTGAGTCCCGTGCGTTTTTAGAACGTATACAAGGGGACATTTGTGGACCTATTCACTCACCTAGTGGGTCGTTTAGATATTTTATGGTCTTAATAGATGCATCCTCTAGATGTGTCACGACCCGATTTACCCTCCGAAGGTGTCGTGACGACACCTAGTCTCTACGACTAGGTAAGCCTACTATAAAGGGGAAAAATTGAATTGAAACACAGGCAATACAGGGGATAAGGGCAATGACATAAATAACGTACTGGCCGCTCGGCTCATACAAAAATATAACTTCCCAAAACTCGGAATGTCACAAGCTTCTAACACTATTATAGCTCTAATAAAAACTGGAAAGTACATAAGAACATCTCTACAAGATAGAATGGAAGGAGACTCGGAGGATTCTGCGGAGGCGGTAGAAATACCTTGCAGTCTCCTAGAATCAGCAACAACGACTAACCACGAGGCTGATAGCTCGTACCTGGATCTGCACACGAAAATATATGCAGGAAAGGGCATGAGTACACCACATTTGGTACCCAGTAAGTGCCAAGCCTAACCCCTGTCAAGTAGTAACGAGGTCAGGTTAAGGCTCTACTGGATTTTTATGTAAATCAATTTAAAACAGTACAAGATAGGTAATGTATACAATAAACAGTTTAAGAAAAACAATATAAGTTCTACAGTAAAGAGAGACCTCGGCTCAACACAATATATATCACAAAGTGGAATCTCCCGGGATACCGTACCGTAGTTTCAAATGATTATGCAGTACAAGGGGATCTCCCAGAATACGTCCGTAGTCCCAAAATAAATATGCAGTACAAGGGGATCTCCCGGAATACGTCCGTAGTCCCAAAATAAAGATGCAGTACAGGGGGATCTCCCGGAATACGTCCGTAGTCCCAAATAAATATGCAGTACAAGGGGATCTACCGGAATACGTCCGTAGTCCCAAAATAAATATGCTATGCAGGATGAATGACAAGCATAACATCGAAATCACACGGCTTATACTAATCACAGATAAGGCATATAAGGGCTTAACTAAGTATGGCGCACAGAAAATCAAGTAGACAATTAAGCACGTAAGTATACTTTCCTAATCTAATCTAAACAATATATCATATGAGGGCAAGTTCATAGAAGAGAAAATAATTTATGTTTTAGTAAGAAAGAAAATGAGATTTATGAAACAACGGCCCGTGTACGTGCTCGTCACCTCACGTACACGGCGTCCACACAACATTTAGCATCAAATATCCTAAGGGGGAAGTCCCAACACAAAGTTAGGCAAGCCACTTACCTCGACTGCTTAAATCAACCCGGAATCACGTTATTGCCACGAGTACCAAACTCCGAATGGCCGAATCTATTGAAATAAGTTTCATAATGTGAATATCACTACAAGAAACTAGTTCAACAAATAAATTTGAAGCCTAAGCGCGAAATTAGGAAATTCCCCCAAAAGTCTCCTGGGCCCATGACTCGGAATCGGGTGAAAGTCACAAATTCCGAACACCCATTCACTCACAAATACACTCAACCAAAAATCATCAAGATCTGACGTCGAAATCTCACTCAAAACTCAGATTCTCAATTGGGGGACCTTTCTCTCATTTTCAAACACTTTCCCATAATTTCTCCCTAATTAGATTGAAGAATTCACTATAGATTGATGAAATACCAGGGAAATAGGATTATGAATCCTTATCTATTGAGCTCCTATTCAAAATCCTCACAAAATCTCCAAATCCCGAGCTCCAATTGATTTTAGAAATTATGAAATCCAAACCCTCGAATTGCCTATTTCTGCCCAGCGATTTCCGCTTCTGCGGCCAATTGGACCGGACCTGCGGTCCCGCACCTGCAGAAAATGCATCGTAGCTGCGAAAACTCATTAATTGGGATGGGGCCGCACCTGCGGTACCTGGGCCGCATCTGCGGTCCCGCACCTGCGGTCTCCCAGTCGCACCTGCTGACCCAGCCGACCTTGGGAAAATACGCACCTGCACAACCCCTTATCGCATCTACGTGTCTGCACCTGCGGCTCCCCTTCCGCAGGTGCGAGACACCAGGACCAACAACTTCAGTTATAGGCTTAAGTCAAAAATCTTCCCGTTTGAGCATCTGAAACCCACCCGAGGCCCCTGAGACCTCAACCAAAACCACCAACCAGTCCTAATACCTCATTCGAACTTAGTCGAGCCTTCAAACCACATCACATAACACCAAATCATAAATTATACATGGATTCAAGCCTAAAAACTTAGAAATTTCCCAAAATCCACAACGATGACGAAACACGTCAAAACTAGTACGAATGACTTGAAATTGACACACAGGTCACAAATGACACTACGGACCTCAGCCACTTTCAGAATCCCATTCCGAACCCGATATCAAAATTTCACCTATCGGCCGAAATCGCCGAAATTCTAACTTTCGCCAATTCAAGCCTAACTCTACTATAGACCTCGAAACCACATTCCGGACGTGCTCCTAACCCCGAAATCACTCAACGGAGCTGAGATAGTCGACATAATTCCATTTCGGACCCGTCTTTACACAGTTCGACCCACCGTCCGATTTCTAAGGCTTAAACTTAAAATTAGGGACTAAGTGTCCCAAAACTCTCTGAATTCATAGCTAATCACTCTGGCAAGTCCCAAAAGCAGAAAAAAACGTAGGGAAGGCAGTTATTAGGGGATCGGGGCTCTAACTCTCAAAACGACCGGCCAGGTCGTTACAAGATGGTCTTATGTGTGCTTATTATCATCTCGCAACCTCGCGTTTGCAAAATTAATAGCACAAATAATTCTATTACGGGCGCAATTCCACGATAATCCAATTAAGTCTATTAGACTTGATAATGCTGCTGAGTTTTCATCCCAAGCATTTCATGATTATTGCTTATTAATTGGGATAAAAGCGGAACATCCTGTAGCTCATGTTCACACTCAAAATGGCCTTGCAGGTCTTTAATTAAACGTCTGCAATTGATAGCAAGACTGATACTCATGAAAATGAGGCTATCCATTTCTGTTTGGGGTCACGCCATTTTTCATGCAGCAATGCTAGTTCGTCTCAGACCGACAAATTATCATAAATATTCCCCGTTGCAATTAGTTTTGGGTCATGAACCTAATATATCCCATTTAAGAATTTTTGGACGCGTAGTATATGTGCCTGTAGCACCGCCATGTCGCACCAAAATGGGTCCCCAAAGAAGGTTAGGAATATATGTTGGGTTTGAATCGCCCTCCATTATTCGCTATCTTGAAACATTAACGGAGGATTTATTCACTTCTCGATTTGCAGACTGTCGATTCGATGAGACACTTTCCCCAAAATTAGGGGGAGAAACTGGTGAAACCAAAAGGAAAATTTGGTGGAAAAATCCATCATTGTCTCATCTTGATCCACGTACCTCTATTTGTGAAAAAGAGGTGCAAAGGATTATCCATTTGTAGAGAATAGCAAATCAAATGCCAAACGCATTTACGGATCTGAAAAGGATAACAAAATCACATATCCCTGCAGAGAATGTTCTAATCCGTATTGATGTCCCTATTGGACAATCTTCTAGTGTCATAGCTAATGAGTCAAAAGCACGCCTAAAACGTGGCAGACCATTGGGTTCTAAGGATCGAAATCCTCGAAAAAGGAAAATAAATTATCAAAATGACACTACGAAAGAGTCTCATGAAGAAATCCATGATTTAATAAATTCTGAGAGTCATGAAGAAACCACTGAGCCCGAGACTCAAGAAAATAAGGAACTATCAATAAATCCAATCGATATTGAGACAAATTTGAATCAAGTGGATAAAGCGGTGGATTATGTCTTTGCATATAATGTTGCATCTATAATTATGCAAGATAGTGAGGATCTTGAACCTGAATCTGTTGGAGAATGTCGACAAAGACGTGATTGGCCAAAATGGCAAGAAGCAATCCAATCAGAATTGAATTCACTTGTGAAACGTGAAGTTTTTGGGCCTGTAGTTCAAACACCTAATGATGTTAAGCCTGTTGGTTATAAATGGGTCTTTTTACGCAAGAGGAATGAGAAAAATAAGGTACAAAGATATAAGGCACGCCTTGTTGCACAAGGATTTTCACAAAATCCCGGTGTCGATTATGAAGAGACATATTCACCCGTTATGGATGCTATAACGTTCCGTTATCTCATTAGTTTTGCTGTCCATGAAAAGCTTGACATGTATTTAATGGATGTGGTTACCGCCTACCTTTATGGCTCACTTGATAATGAGATATACATGAAAATTTCCGAGGGATTTAAAATGCCTAACACACATAATTCAAAATCCCGGGAAATGTTTTCAATCAAATTGCAAAGATCTTTGTACGGTCTAAAGCAATCAGGACGTATGTGGTATAATCGTCTTAGTGAGTATTTATTAAAGGAAGGTTATATAAATGATTCTATTTTTCCATGTGTTTTTATAAAGAAAACAACATCAGGATTTGTTGTACTTGCCATATATGTTGATGACATCAACCTTATTGAAACTCCTATAGAACTCCGAAAGGCAATTGATTATTTAAAGAAAGAATTCGAGATGAAAGATCTCGGAAAGACAAAACTATGTCTTGGTTTGCAAATTGAACATATGGCAAACGGGATTTTGTTCATCAATCTGCCTACATAGAAAATGTATTGAAACGGTTTTACATGGATGGAGCACATCCATTAAGTACTCCGATGGTTGTTCGATCACTTGATGTGAATAAGGATCCATTTCGACCTCATGAAAAGAATGAAGAGCTACTTGGTCTTGAAGTACCATATCTTAGTGCAATGCCATAACTTTTTCAGTTAATGTCTTAACAAGATATAGCTATGCTCCTACAAGGAGACACTGGAATGAAATCAAACACATATTACGGTATCTAAAAGGAACTACCGATATGAGCTTATTTTATGGCAATAATTGCAGTCCTGATCTTGTTGGTTATGCCGATGCTGGGTATTTATCTGACCCACACAAGGCTCGATATCAAACAGGTTATGTGTTTACCTGTGGAGGCAGTGCCATATCTTAGCGATCGACTAAACAATCAATCGTGGCCACTTCATCTAATCATGATGAGATAATTGCTATTCATGAAGCAAGTCGAGAATGTGTGTGGTTGAGGTCTATAATACATCTTATTCGAGACAAATGTGGTTTGAAATATGACAAACTACCCACGATTTTGTATGAAGATAATGCAGCATGCATAGCCCAATTGAAGGGAGGATTCATAAAAGGAGATAGGACAAAGCATATTTCACCAAAGTTATTTTTCACACATGGTCTTCAAAACAATGGTGATATCAATGTGCAACAGATTCGTTCAAGTGATAATATGGCTGATTTGTTCACAAAATTTCTACCGACATCAACCTTCAAGAAGCTAGTGTACAAGATTGGGATGAGAAGGCTCAAGGATGTGAATTGATGCTCTCATCAGAGGGAGTTAATGCGCGTTGCACTCTTATTCCCTTACAAGGTTTTGTCCCACCGGATTTTCCTTGCAAGGTTTTTAACAAAGCAACCAAAAGGCATATTATTAAATATGTGTACTCTTTTTCCTTTACTAGAATTTTTTTCCACTGGGTTTTAATTTAGTTAAGGTTTTAACGAGGCACATTATTTGTTGAATAGACATCCAATGGGGAGTGTTATAAATAGAATTCTATTTAAGGTGAATGTCTATATTTTAGAGAGATCTTAGGGATTTTACTTGGTGGCTAAGTCAATCTTTCCCTATAAATAGAGAGGTTCTATTCTATTGTAATTGATCCCAATCAATAAGAATTCTCTCTATCTCTCTTTCTTTGCAATACTCTTCTTCTTCTTTTATTGTTCATAACACGTTATTAGCACAAGACTCTAACCAATTGAGTAGAAGCTTTGGGATTGAGCATAATGACTGTCAATTGTTCCATGAACTTCCTTTATGATTAAATTCTGGATTAAGGTAAGTATTTTACTTTATTTTTCTCTTTTAAATTCTTCAAATTCTATAATTTAATTTTAAATACAAGCAAAGACAATAAACTTTTATTATAACTCTAATAGAGTTTGCAAGAAATTATAATAACCTGAAGTGGTAAAATTTCTATGCCTTGCCATGATCAAATTCATGTATGACTGTGGGCAAAGAAGTGAAAATTCGTCCCATTGAATTTGCTTCATTCTCATTCCCCTTAAGAGAATGTGATAGCAATATGTGATAAGTCTTAAAGAAGACAAAATTATTACCGTGAAGGTATCTATGGGTCAATGGATGTGAACGTGGCAATAGACGAAATTATAATCATCATCATCATTATGATAATGAGAATAATAAGGATTCTCAAAATAATCTTTCACTACGTGAAAGTAATATTGTCACAACCCAAATTCCCAACCTTAAAGATCGTGATTACGCCTAACACCACACTTTCTAGGCAAGCCAATGTTAGAACTTATTTAATTAATTTCTATTAAAGTCTATTTAACTGCAACCGGACAATTCGGAAATAAACTAACTTTATTAATTCAAATACATAATTCACGGGTAAAATAATAAACGAATAAATGAGCCGAACCACAAACTCAATATATAACTATAAAACTATCCCAGGGTCTGGTGTCACAATTCACGAACTACTAAAGAATACTACAAATAAATGGGATGAAAGAAATATATCTCTGTTTCGAATGAAATAAAACAATATCTAAATGAATAGGAGAAGACTCCAGGAGTCTGCAGACGCCAGCAGATCTACCTCGTGTCTCCGAACAAAATGCGCAGCTACTAAGATCTCCTAACTCTGGCCGGTACCTGGATCTGCACAAAAGAGTTCAAAGTGTAGTATCAGTACAACCGACCCCATGTACTGAGTAAGTGCCGAGCCTACCCTCGAAGAAGTAGTGACGAGGCTACGACGGGGCATTAACTACATAATCTGTGAAATATATATATAATAAAGCAAGAAAGAAATAATACTAATAAACTCGATAACCAGTAACTTGCAACAGTAAATAAAAGCAACTCGGATAACTCTTTTCAAATATCAACTGTAATCAACTCTTCAATTTTTTCCAACCTTCAATTTAAATCACAATAAGAATCAGAGTATGAAAACCTTTTAAATAAAACCGGAGTTTTCCAAATCCTTATTTTTGAAAATCAGTAAAACATAAAAATTCACCCTTATCGCTCCTTGTTGCGGCGCACAACCCGCTCTCATCTGTCCACCCTTATTGCTCCTCCCTATATATATCACTCTTATTTCTCCTGTTGCAGCGTGCAACCCGATCGCACCTGTCCACCCTTATCACTCGTTGTTGCAGCGTGCAACCCGCTCCCACCAGTTTGATCATAAAAACTTTTACAATTCAGGCCAAGCCTTTCACAATATTTTTGTATCAACAATTGCAAACAGAAGCTTTAAAACTCATAAACTTCATCAATTATCATTTCATAACGAAGCCAACCGGAATTTATATACATATAGTAACACTGGTAACCAACTCAATCCTTATCTAACACAACAAAACCAAAAGAAAAACCAACACTTCCAAAATACTTGAAGCAATACTTAACAACATATTTACAAATCCAAATAGACATATAAACCTCAATGATCATGAAACAATTAATCACGGAAGCAAATAATTGGAAACTGTGAAAGGGATCATGTTTAACAGACAATTTGATGGTGCATAGATACTCGTCACCTCACCTATACACCACACACATTCGAATTCACATAGCATTTAAGTGGGCATTCCTATTCCCTCAAGTCAAGGTTAAACCAAACACTTACCTCAATTTCGCAGGCCACTCACTGCCTAATTACCGCTTTTCCGTTCGAATTTTGCTCTAACCCGCTCGAATCTAATCATAATTAGTTTAATATCATTAATTTATGCTGAAGGAACTAACTTTACAGAAAAATCATTATTTCCCTAAGTTTTTTCAAAAAATGTTAAAACCCGACCCCGGGCTCGCTTGGTCCAAACTCGGGGTTCGGACCAAATTCCGTTTACCCATTCACCCCCGAGCTCGAATATGCTATTAGTTTCGAAATCCGACCTCCATTCGAGGTAAAAATCCCATTTTTACAAAATTCCCTAATTCTATCCAAACCCCCAATTTTTACCATGAAAATTATTGATTTTGAATTGAAAAGTGATGAAAAGCAATGAGTAATTGAAAGAAAAGAGTTAATGAACACTTAGCTACGATTTTGGAAGAAAAAGCCTTGATAAAATCGCCCTAGGTCTTTTACCCTTGTGAAAAATAAGAAGAAAAAGGTTGGAGTTCTAATTAATATGAACTCACTGCCCGACCCTCGCACCCGCGGTGCTTGGGTCGCACCTGCGCTTCGCACGTGCGGAAGTTCTTCCGCTTCTGCGGAAAAGGGAAATGGCCACTGGGGCCGCACTTGCGGACAATTGTCCACTTTTGCGGTCCCGCTTCTGTGCATGAAGTCCGCATCTGCGGAAAAAGGGGAAGCTGGCCTGGGTCGCACCTGCGGCCTTCCTCTCGCACCTGCGGCTCACGGTTCGCAGGTGCGGGCACACCAGAATTGGTGCACCAGCAGATTTTACAAGTTTAAAAACATCCCGAAGCCTACCCGAAACTCACCCGAGCCCTTGGGGCTCTAAACCAAACATGCACGCAAGTCTAAAAACATCATACGAACTTGCTCATGTGATCAAATCATGAAAATAACATTTAAAACTATGGATTTAACCTCAAAACTCATCATTTTTCTCAAGAACACTCAACTTTCACTATTTCTCAACCGGACGTCCGAATCATGTCAAATCAACTCCGATTCTTATCAAATTTCACAGATAGAATGTAAACATCATAACAAACCTGTATCGAGCTCCAGAACCAAAATACGGGCCTGATACCAAGGATTTCAATTATTAATTTATTTCTTCATTTCATTAAAAATCCAGCAAAATAATTTCTTTCAAAAATTCATTTCTAAGGCTAGGGACCTCGGAATCCTGTTTCGAGCATACGCCCAAGTCTCATATTTTACTGCGGACCTCCCGGGATCATCAGAACAAATATCCGGGTAAATGTTGAACAAATTCAACAAAAGCCAAGTTTTAAATTCCAAAACTACTATTTCTCATATTTTCACATAAAAGCTTTCCATTTTCACGGGGGGACTGCGCACGCAAATTGAAGTAATTATAATTAATCCTTTTAAGGCTAATGAGCCTGCAATGGAGTCTTAATTTATAAGATGACCCTTTGGGTCATCACAAATAGTTGTCATCGATTTGGCTTGAGATTTTGTAAATCACATATAGATTATTATGGTCCATTCATGATGTGAATGTGACAACATCTGATTTATAAATACATATTCATTCTTCGAAGAATATGAACTTTCTAGTGGTAGTGGATATGCAACACTCTCTAGAAGAGGTTTGAGATGATATAAGAAATAATGTCATTATTATGACATGAATGGTCATTGGTCACATATCTATTGTACGCCAAATTATTTTGGCAATGTGATTACTAAAGGATAACAGTAATGCAAGAAACATATCTTGCATATAATTTTGACAATGACCATAATTTATAACTTTCTCTTTAAAAGTGATATTCACCATATGGATGTTGATGAATATGTGGTAGTACCAAATTAATTGAGAGCTCTGGAAGAGACAATTATTACTATTTTGAAGGAATACAATTGATTATCATGTCAATTTATTGTAACGAACCAATCGGGCGTTCCGAGAGTTTAGCACTATTTTCCCCATTTCTGCTTTATTTTGTGTGCTACAACTCTTTTATGTTGTGTTAGGTTGATTGGTTCGGGTGCGGAGTTTTTGTGGCGAGAAATAAGACACTGAGTCTCTTGAGTTGGTTAAATAGTTGGAAAAGTCAATCGGAAGTTGACTTAGGGGTATATGGACTCAGAATGTGGCTTTTATGAAGATAGCTTCTTTAGGTGATTTGGGACTTAGGAGTGTGTTCGAAATGTTAATCGGAGGTCCGTGGTAGAATTAAGCTTGAATTGGCGAAATTGGATTTTCGGCGATTTCCAGTCGGCAGTGGAAATATGCTATCGGCGTTGGAATGGAATTTCGGAAGTTAGGATAGGTTCATATTGTCGTTTGGGATGTGTGTGCAAAATTTCAGGTTTTTCGGATGCGGTTTGAGTGGTTTCGGCATCGTTGGCGAATTTTGGAAGTTTGGAAATCCTTAGGCTTGAATTTTAGATTAATTCGGTGTTTTGATGTTGTTTTGGGTGTCCCGAGGGTTCGACTAAGTTTGGGTGATGATATATGACTTGTTGGTACATTTGGTTGAGGTCCCGAGGGCCTCGGGATGAATTCAGATGGTTAACGGAAAGATTTGGGTCTTAGTTTAAGAAGTTGTAGCTGCTGTTTCTGTCATCCGCACCTGCGAATTGGGGACCGCATGTCCGAGGCCGCAGATGCGTGAGGCGAGGCCACATATGCAGAGAGTGAGGGGCTGAGGCAATTTCCGCAAGTGCGCACATTGCACCGCATCTGCGAGGCTGCAGATACGGATATTGCCTGTAGAAGCGGACTTCCCTGTGTTAAGTGAAAACCGCACCTGCGATGGATTTTCCGCAGGTGCGGCGCCGCAGGTGCGTCTTTGGCCGCAGGTGCGAGTGTTCTGGGTAGAACCTATATAGGTTGCCTTCGCAAAATTTGGTCATTTTTCCATCATTTGTGTTCAGGCTTGGAGCTTTTTGAGATGATTGGAAGAGGGATTTGAGGGGTAACACCTGGAGGTAATGTTTTTGAACTCAATACTCGATTCTATGATGATTTCTAACTGATTTGACATGAAATTTATGGGAATTAAGGGTTAAAATTGGGGGATTAGGGCTTGAAATTTGGAGACTTTGATTTGAGGATTTTAGGGGCCGTCTGTTTTCAGATTTTGATGTATTTGGTATGTATGGACTCGAGAGAGTGTAAGGATTCTAGTTTTGGCGATTTTTATCAAATTCCGAGACGTGGGCCCGGGGGTCGAGTTTTGCCAATTTCGGGATTTTTGATGTAATTTGAGTATTTTCGCGTGGGCTTTGTTCCTTTAGCGTATATTGATGGTATAAATCTGATTTTGAATAGATCCGGGGCGATTTGAGGCCGAGTCGAGTGGCAAGGGCATCATGGAGTAGATTTTCATCTGGTTTGAGGTAAGTAATGATTGTAAATCTTTTCCTTAGGGTATGAAACCCCGAACTTCACCTTATATCAGTATTTTGGAATGGCGCACATGCTAGATGACGAACGTGTGGCGTACACTGTTGGGGGGATTGTGACTCGGTCCGTCCCGTAGAAACTATTAAGTTGCGTATTTGACTAAGAAATCATATGATATTTTATGTTTTAGATATATTTACTATGTTTTGGGCTGAATGCCGTATTTGGGCCTCGTGCCAAGTTGTTTGGACCCTTAGGGGCTTTTTACTATTATTTTCTCACTGTGTTGATTTCAGATTCGTACTCAGTCATGCTATGTTTTACTGATTTTTGAACCTCAGTCTTATTTACTCCAGTTGATGCATAAAAATAATATTTTGGGCTGAGCACCCTGTTTTACTGATAGCCCGAGTGGCTTGAGAGGTTTCTAACTGAGTGAGGCCGAGGGCCTGTGTTGTGAGGAATATATATGGATCGGGCTGCACGCCGCAATAATATATATATGGATCGGGCTGTACGCTGCAACGATATAGCGCTTGGGCTGTAGGAGCCCCTCGGAGTCTGTACACCCCTAGTGAGCGCAGGTACCTACTGAGTGCGAGTGCCGAGTGCCGAGTGATTGGGAGGCATGAGTGGCTATGAGGTTTCCCGAGAGGCTGATTACGAGTGATGGTGAGATATGCTGAGGGACTGATTTTGAGTGATGTTATGCTCGAGGGGAGGTTTATGAAATATGTTTTTGCCCGAGAGGATTTTTATGATTTTTACACTAAACTTCTTGAAAGTTTTATTGAAACTGTTGGCAAGTATATTCTCAAATGATTTTTACTCAAGTATATTCTCAAATGATTTTTACTGAAATCGGCTTTTAAGCGTGATTATTTAACATATACACTGTTGAAAAGAAAGACTGTGCCTCTTGTGATTTGATGACCTGAGTTTATGTGTTCTTACTGCTCAGACCTTATTTACTTTCATTACTACTGAGTTGGCATACTCACATTACTCCCTGCACCTTGTGTGCAGATCCAGGTGCTAGGGCGGAGTGAGATGTTTACCTGTTCCAGAGATTTCTCGAAGATTTGCGAGGTGACTGCACGCGTCGGCATCCCTGCTTTCTCCTTCTTACTATTTTAGAGTTTATTTTCCAGTCTTGTATATTTTCTTTCGAAGATCATGACCAGTGACTCCGGGATTTTGGGTTGTATCTATTATTCGGCATATCTTAGTCTGTTTAAAAATGCTTAAATGAAACCTTTATAAATTATCGGTTTAGAAATGATATAAACAGAAGGTTCTTTAAGTTTTGAGTATTGAATTGGTTGGCCTAGTATCGCGATAGGCACCATCACGACCGAGGTAGTTTTGGGGTCGTGACATTTATTGTGTTGTAGTAAGTCTGAAAGAACCGTATTGAGTTTTTAAAGTATTCGTGAAAGCGATTGTTTATACTGAGACTATAAATAAAGGAAATATTTAATATCTTCTATTACTACAACTTGTGGCGGGATAATATGTATGTGAAAAGCTATCCGCTTTATTCTCCAGTTCGTACTATACAAATAAAAGAATACCACAATAAAGTATAAGTTTATTGATATAAAACCCATATCATAATAAACTTGGAGTTTATTCATAATTGCACACATAATGGTGTAATCCTAAGGTTTATCAATATTGATTATTTATCCAGTTGGCATAATTGGTTTAGCTGTATCAATTTAAGTATGATGTACAAAAATAAAAGAGAATTCACATGGGTAAATATTAAAGAACTAGAAAGTTCTCTTATGTTACTTGTTCTTATTAATTAATAGACCAACTAAAATTGGGATTGAATCCCATGAATGCTGGATATCAAAGGTGAATATGAGCTCATTCACCTGACATGTATACCACATAAGATGCATCTATGAGATGGTTACATGTGCGATTATTATTAACACGCAACCTGGTATTTGCGAGGTAACTTGCTAAATAATTTAATTTAGAGCATAATTTCCAGATTTTCTATTCAAGACAGTTCAACTTGATAAATTGGTTTACATCATAGTTGGTTTAGAAAAATAATTTATTGAGTGCCTCCACTTAATAGCTAAACTATTACTTATGAGAATAAAGTTATTTATATCAGTTTGATATACATTATACACGAAAGTATATTACATTCTCCCCTCACAAGTGGTTCAGAATCAAGAACCAAATAATTCCATCTTATTATTATTGATGTGCGATATATATTTTGATTAACACCATAATACACAAAGATGGGTTCCTAAAATTGAGGAAGAAAGTTAGTTTTTCTAACATGAAGGGGAGACAAAATAAACAGTTGAGAAAACTTTACGTGGAATGAATTATCGTTTGTACCTGTAGATCCTTGAAGATAATATGAAATTGAAGTTCATAAAAGGATAATTCATATGCAATGCAAAGCATGCCAGACGCATTTGCGGACCCAAAGAAAGTAATTATATTCCTACTGAAAATGCTCATATTAGAATAAGTCTTAGAAGGACAAAGTCTATGGTACGCTTAAAGCATATAGACAAATTGGTTTTAAATAGAATAATTAATAAAGAATATGAGCAAATGATCAAAATGATCATAATAAGGAGGTAAGTGAGCTAGAAGATCACATGACATAACACTTCATAAAACCTCAAGAGAGATTCAGGTACCTGAAAATATGAATGAAGAGATCTTTATGTTATGTCTTTATGAAAAAAATATTGGAACCGATATAAAATGTTCGTCGTTAACATCTATGATAGCCCTAAGTATAGATGATGATCTTAAGTCTGTCGAATACAGACACAAAAATATTGGCCAAATGGAAGAGACAAAATTCGAATAGAATTGGTTTCATATGAAGGACATATAGTTTTGGACATGTAGTTCAAACACTTGAAAGTATAAAGTCAATAGAGTGTGCGATTGACTTTATCTATCTTATATGTCTAGAATGACATAAAAACTTGATATGCATCTAAAGTCCATTCATATGGCTTATATGATTTAACTTATATGACAATGAAGAATTTAAATTTCTTAAAGCATATAAAATTCTTGGTCATGAAGTACTCCATCCTAAGTACCATTTGTGCACATTTCTATCTTGCTACAATTATAAGCATGATAACGTGATAGCGAGAATTTTCAAGGTGAAACATATTCATTGGAGTTAATATATGTGATTTATTCATCAAATCTCTGCCGACATCAACCTCCAAGAAGCTAGTGGACAAGATTGGGATGCAAAGGCTCAAGGATGTGAATTGTCACGACCCAAAATCTATTAAAGTCATGATGGCGCCGGACACCATCGTCAGGCAAGCCAATCATTAATTAATTGAAA
Organism: Nicotiana knightiana; assembly: GCA_005239525.1. Lineage (NCBI taxonomy): Eukaryota > Viridiplantae > Streptophyta > Magnoliopsida > Solanales > Solanaceae > Nicotiana > Nicotiana knightiana. The sequence continues at coordinate 144,944 of ML435395.1, read as the reverse complement.
TAAATTCCTATTTTAACATTTTTGAAATCATTACCTTTAACTTATTACATAATAACTAAACAAAAATCTGTTAAGTAAATACGACAGTCTAATATTCCATTTTTATAAAATACATCCCATACACATCCCCCAGAACCCGGTGTCACAAGTGCATGAGCAATTTCTAAGAATTTATACAAACATTACAAAGCTTGTTCGAGATACAAATTGGACAATGGAATTTAAAACAAAATGAATACAATACGAGGAGACTCTGTCAGCTGCGGATCGCCTCCGGATGATACAGCTCGCCTAAGTCTCCAAACCAGCCACATCGCTGTGAAAGTACATGTGCAATAAAAATGCACAACAAGTGTAGCATGAGTACGAAAACAACGTGTACTCAGTAAGTCGCCTTCCTAGCCTCACAAAGGTAGTGACGAGAGGTCGAATTAGACACTTGCTAGAGGTCAATTTAGACACTAAGCACGAATGTCATAGACAATTTATTAAGATCAGGAATATTGATGTCAACCCTTCCACATTTAACTCTAGTCTTCGTCATTTTATTAACAAATAATCAAACATGGATGATTTAATCATTTAGAAAATAATCAATGGGAAAGAACGACTCCTTCCAAAATTTTAATAACTTTAAATCTCTGTCATTTCAGTCGACAACTTAAGATTTTCAGGCCAGTAATCAGGTAAAATCACAGAAAGTACGCAATAAATATCATGCGCAAGAAATGCCGAGGGTCGAAAGGCGCGGACCAAAAATAATAAATTGTGCACTGCCGAAGGGTCGAACGGCTCGAACCAGAGATGCATCTATTTTTCCCCGCTCGTGAATCGATCATGCGACGCGCTCAACATAAAAATAATAAGGCTAGCCTGCTCGCGAATCATACCTGCGACTCAGATGTTCATATGTACACATATTCACATAATAAATCCGTATTTTTATCAAGAAAGCAGTTACTCAGGAAAGTGGTAAAATTCTTCTTAAAGGAACACGAAAACTAGCATTTAAATCTTTGTTTTGAAACTCATTTTGCCAAGTGATGCGNTAGCCGGGCGTTTGAGCTGTAAAGCCTGGTCATACCAGGCTATAGCTGGGCGTTTGGGCTATAAAGCCTGGTAGGACCAGGCATTTGGGGGGCGTTAGAGCCCTAACGCCAGGCCTGGCCAGGCTTTATCCCGGCGTTTGGGCCATAAAGCTTAGTTCCTGGTCCGGTCAAATCCGAGTTTTGAAGGTTTTAAGTGTTTCCCGGTTTGAATAGAAGTCTCCTACACATTTAGGGTTTGTCCCAAACATATAAATAGATCCAAAAACACAACTTTGAAGGGAGGATGCCGTTTTTGGAGAGAAGATACACACGGGATCATTAGGAAGCGAATGATTTCTCAGTTTTCTTCATCTTATTCTAGTATTTTCAATTTATGCAACACTTATGCAATTGTTTGATTCTAGCATGAGTGGATAAACACCCATTGTTCTAGGGTTGTGGTTTAGCCATGAATATTTTTATTCGACATTAATTTAACCTTGATTATAGTTCACTCAATATATGGTTGTTTCTTCAATTCTGTGTTTAATTGCTTAATTGTCTGGCCAGCAGTTAGGTTATACATACTATCTATGTTATGCTTGGGAAAGCCGTATATAGATTAGAGAAGAATTGAAGAGAGCGCGATCTTAACACTTCAGGGGAGAAGATTTGTGGTTAGGATAAGGAATATACCTAGTCACCGTGCTTAATTAAACATCGTAATCTTAGTGCATTCTAATAGATTAATTTCATAGTAATATAGACGTTAATCTATTGAGAATAGGTGAGTAGTGCTTCGGGAGAAGGCTATAAGAGCGTTTATCGATTAATTAGCAACCATGAGTGAATTATATGAAAGGGAAAGTTAATTAGAATGCAATACGAGTGGTGAATAGATCACAACCCTGGAATATTTGTCTCTACTGAATACTTAACAATAATTCTTGTCACTTGATAATTAGTTATTTCATAGAATCTTAGTATAAAATAGTTGCATCCTTGATTTTATTTTGGCTTGATTAGATAACGATTAGAGTGATTTAGCAAGTAGTTTACACAAGTCCTTGTGGGTACGATATCTGGACTTAAAATCCTATATTACTTGTCGACCACGTACACTTGCGTGTGCATTGGGAAATCAACCAACA
>ML435395.1:116755-142062 GCA_005239525.1 Nicotiana knightiana | reverse complement strand
TTATCGATTAATTAGCAACCATGAGTGAATTATATGAAAGGGAGAGTTAATTAGAATGCAATACGAGTGGTGAATTGATCACAACCCTGGAATACTTATCTCTATTGAATACACAACAATATTCTTGTCACTTGATAATTAGTTAGTTCATAGAATCGTAGTATAAATTAGTTACATTCCTGGATTTTATTTTGGCTCTATTAAATAACAATTAGAGTGAGTCAGCAAGTAGTTTACACAAGTCCTTGTGGGTTCAACATTCGATACTATAACCTTATCAGGTATACAATTATCCACGTAGGAATCAGTTCTCTTTCTAAATAATTAAGAGAGGTACACTCTAGTCTTCTTAGGATATAATTTACCGATTCAATAGCATTAACAATTTAATATTATAGGCAGGATCACATGTACAACACGTAAAGAATGCTAGTGGGTCCTAGACTACCCGGATATGGAATAGTAGTAGCTACGCACGGACTCCCATCAACTCGTGCATACGTAGCCCCCGCAGATAGTAGCACATTTTTAATTAGTTCACCTAGGGGGACAATTCCCCCTCATAAAGTTAGAAAAGGAGACTTACCTCGCTCCGAAATTCCATAACCGGCTCCCAAGCCCTTCCGACAACTCCAACGGATGCACAACGCCCCAAAACTACCAAATAACGGGCAAAGCAATGAAAATTCATTCTAATATTTGCAACAATTCAAATTATATAATTTCCCAACTCCGCGCAGTGAATTGACCAAAATGCCCTCGGGCCCACGTGCCCGGAATTCAAAATTTCTCAAAGATATATTCTACCCATAGATTTACTAGTTCAAATATACAATTTACTTTAAATTCCATGCTCAAATTCGTGGTGGAAATCCAAAATACCATTTCTAGGTTTTTCTTCAAAATTTCCCAATTTTTCCACAATTTCTATGTCTAATTCCATGCATAAACCTTGTATTTAACTTAAAAGCATGAAGAAATTACTTACCTAGTAATGCATGATGAAAATCCCTCTTGAAGCTCCCCTAAAATCGCCTCATCCATGAGAAATATGAGAGAAATGGCCAACAAATCTCGGTTTTAAAACATTCTGCCCAGGCCATTTTCCGCACCTGCGATAAAATCTTCGCACCTGCGATTCCGCAGGTGCACCCAAGAGCCCGCACCTGCGGCTTCCTTCTCCTCCAGCCGGATCCGCACCTGCGACCCATAGTCCTTATTTGCGCCTTCGCAGGTGCGGAAATTTCATCGCACCTGCGCTCCCATCCAAGCCAGCAAATCTTCGCACCTGTGGCGCCGTAGCCGCACCTGAGGCCAAATCCTCGCAGGTGCGGTCACACCAGAAACCAACATCGCAACTCCTCTTCTAACTTCAAATTTGATCCGTTAACTACCCGGAATCCACCCGAGGCTCCCGGGATCCCGTCCAATTACACCAACATGTTCCAAAACATAATGCGGACTTGCTCGAGGCCTCAAATCACATCAAACAACGCCGAAATCATGAATCGCACTAAAACTCAAACTTTATGAACTTGAAATTCCAAACTTCTACATCCGATGCCGAAACCTATCAAATCACGTCCGATTGAACCCACATTTTTCACACAACTTCCGGAATTACATTCCGACCCCGATTTCAAATTTCCACTTCTGGTCAGATTTCTCAAAAACTTTCAAATTCCTATCTTTAGCCAAACGACTTCAAAATAACCTACAGACATCCGAATTCACTTCCGATTGCGCTCCCGACTCTAGAATCACCATACAAAGCTATTCCCAGGCTCGAAATCCCAAACGGACATCAATATCACTGAAATGCGCTTCAAGCCAAACTTAGGAAATTTTCTTCAAAATGCTGACTTCCACAATATATGTCGAAATGCTCCCGGGTTATCCAAAGCCCGATCCGGACATAAGCCCAAGTCCGAAATCATCATACAAACCTGCTGGAACCTTCAAATCCTGATTCGGAGGTCGTTTACTCAAAATTCCAAACTTAGTCAATTTCTCCAACTTAAGGCTTCTGAAATGAGAATTTCTTTCCAATTTGACTCCGAACTTCCCGAGATTCAACTCCGACCATGCCCACGAGTCATAATACCTAAAATGGAGATGCTCATGACTTCAAACCGCTGAACAACGCGCTAGAGCTCAAAACGACCGATCGGGTCGTTACATTCTCCCCCACTTAAACTAACGTTCGTCCTCGAACGTGCTAAGAACTGCTCTGGAGTTATCTGAAATCACTGTTGAACACTTCAAGAACCTGCCCGTGCTACCACAACCCAGTTGAGTACATTATATTGATCAAATATGAAGGTTTCTTCTCTTACCCATATAATAAGCTCAGAATCTAGTTCCAACACCTGAAATCTCTCTGCCAGGCCTAGTTCCAATATATAAACACCGTATCAACTACCACACGACATACCAGAACATGAATACATACCTTTTCTGAATTAGCACCATGCACCGCATAACCCATCATCTGACCACAATGACACTCCCTGAACCTTAATAGCCAAATTCCACGAATGATGCTCCCAATGCACCTCATGATATATATATACATCCTGCTATAATGCTGGTGATACCACCACAACGGAGGAGATGTGTAGAAATTCATAACCAACTGCAGAGTTAACAAATCATTGAATATCTCCTCTTGACTAGAATCATCACCTCATTAAAAACCAATAAGGGTAACTGTCCTTTAATGTATTTCTCATAATCTTATCGCACTGATTCCTGATCCAATAATCTCGTTTCACCCAGTATGAACTGCTCAGACAACAAATCACCCCAACCATGACCAACAGTCTCACATGATACCACAACGCGCCAATAGGCCATAACTCGAACATGATACATAAAGGAATGACTCAGGAAAAGACTACCCGACTCACGCAACTAATATGAACTTTCTCAGAAAATAGGAAGTAAAACACAAGAAAATAAATATAGGAACCTTACTCAACATCACACTATTGCGGCGTGCAAACCGATCTAAATAACATACTCGTGGCGACGTGCCACCCGATCCACACATAAAATTTACATAAGAAGATACACGAAGCTGAATCGCTCACTATTATAAATTACCGAATATCGGTCACAGGCACGCTAAGTGCATAATACCATCCTGGGGAGACTGATAAATCCATATGCTACAAAAATTAAGCACAACTGAGGTGCGACATATATATATATACATACTCTGAAATCTCAAGAGCCCCCCTGCTCACATAACATCATCACTACGCTGAATCTTAACACATAGGAATTATCAAGCCGTTTCACAACTCACACGACACAATCATAATAACCTTACATGGAATGAACGAAGACGGAACAACATCCGATATTCCAACACCCCTCCTTGAGGAGCGCTATACTGAAATGAACACATCTGCCTCACATGAAGCCCATAATATCGTTTAAATCCATTCATACACTTCAAGCCGATTCTGCTTGCAATGAACTAGGCTGATAGCCTTACCTGGGTCCACATTAGCCCACTTCCTCTTATAATACGCAAGAGCAACCATCATAGCCGGGACAACACCCCACAATTCACAACCAAATGAACTGAATGTCTTCCAGGCATAAATCCTCAAATAAGCAATATTACACTTCCTTATACTTGGTCTAAATCTTCAACCAATCAGGTGAATACATGTCACACTTATACAATCTTCCTGCGGTCATTCTTCCACGACCTTCCACACAAGGCAACAATTTTGCACATCCATACCACCGATCACACTAATGCTGAAAGCAAATCAAGAATCCCATAACCAGGATACAAAGCCTCTTTCATCAAACACCGATATCAGATGACGCTGAAGTCATCACCTGCTTACTATAATAATTTAAATCCCTTTTCCCTTGCTCACCCGAGCTCATGATACCCTTGCCAACACCGAACCGAAATCTTGATCCTTACTTTTAATTCCATGTTGCTTACTGCACCTGACATGCCAATATGAGATAGCTCAAGAATTCCATCATAACTTCTGAACCACTAATGAGGGCGAACACTTCATCATATAGAAACATTTTACTTACCTCAATTCAAGAGAACCACCACAACACATGAGTGAATTCCCACAATCACTATACATGCAAATCCTTAAGTAGTGGTCTGAACCATCATAAACCTTCTGGGATCCGCCTTCACCTGACAGGCCATAATACTCGAATGCTTCCAAATAAAATCTATTTCGATGGCCGACATGCCTCGCATACACCGGCACCAACCTCATACATAACTTAATCACATCGAAGGAACTGATCACTGTCGTACATGTGCCATTTCAACCATGGCTAGTCAATCTATCTTCTTTTAATCATCTTTAATTGTCTCAGGAATAATAGTAACTTCCTCCAACTCATAGCAAACTCAACTCTCACTCATCCCGAGTGACCATGATTCACGAAACCATGATGTCTCAGTCTCACAACCCGTCTCATACCCTCCTGAAAATCTTTCTACAACCCGGAGTTTATTTCTCTCACTCCTTCAATGCTATCCTGCATGCTGAAACATATCATAGAACACTCCAACCATTTTCCTTCTCTCAGGAGTTACGCTGCAAAAGCTCAATTCTTAATCATACGGCTGCCTTTAACCTTAAACGTCGCATTCTTAACTTTTGAATTCACTAGGACCGCTATTGAGAATCACCCACTCTGACTGGTCCCGAATACAAGCAACTTCAAGGCTCTTCTAGCACATGAACACCGTTTTCAATGAAACACGTGACTGAGTGACTACCCTTACAACTCGCCTATGCCTTAAGCGTAAATTCTGGATCTTTCAAAGCCTATCCCTGGTCCGATAGGACCAACTTTTGCACACATTTATCAAATCATGTGCACAATTACCATTTTACTCCTTTCCCTTAGCTGTAATAACTTGCCAACACCCCGACAATCCGCAACCCCATGATAACACAATCCTACAACCCAACTACAGGTGGTGGGACTCCCCCACTTAGCCCGAAGCTACTCCTTGCACCACTCTTGACCCTGCTGAGATCCTTTCTCCTTTGTGAACATGATCTTGCTCAACCAATCCGTCCAATCCTTCCAAATTCTCTTGTTAGCACTCCCTACATACTCAAATTCTCTAGCATCACTCACAAAAACTTTCCAACTACACAACCGCTAACCTACTCACATGAGATAACCCACCTGTGGAAATCACCAACTGACACCTTCCAACAACGTTGTACTGCACACTCTCTACAACATCGATACCCTATCCTGCGCGCTTCTTCCTCTACCAACTTTACTAGTCCGTCCACTCCTCATGGACGTCTATTAAACGCGCTACAACATCTTCAAATTCACCGCCACATTGCGTCCTTCTTCATTCCTAACAACTCCTCCCTGTTGTATCCAACCTTCCGCCGAAATAACCTATAACTCAATTTAAGCTCGTAGACCCAATCGCCATCCACTAAAACTCTCAAACTTTCCCTCAAGATAGGCAGTTGTCTTACCACTGAACTCCTGTGCTACACTGCCACTCTCCCACTTGCCTCAATTTAATATCATTCTCTGCAGCTTTAAACCAACAGTTCGCCACGACTTCAAACTCTCTGAAGATCATCTTTATCGAGCTTCCTTCACTAGAAATAACTATTCAGTCCTGAACCACCACACACTATTATCTCTAACAACCGCTTCTTCAATAATACTTCACAACACTCTGACCTAATGCAATCGAAGAAACCATAGCACCGACAGACTTAACACATTCCATTCGATCAATGACGACGATTTCACATCACAGGCGAATATCCCACCTTACTTGAAAACTCCAAGTCGTACTGCTTTATCAATCCAAAACCTGACCATTTATAGTCCAAATGCCTTTCCTCTTCCGGAACTAAAATGCTGCAATCTCGAAATCACGCCCTGCGGAGACCTCCCTTCAATCCATTCATCACCCCCAACATATGGGCAAGCAGTCTATCATCGTATCGACATCGCGCGATAACCAATCGTAAGCATCATCACTACCTGATCATAGCCTTAAGGCTCCCAGAAACACAGCTACTGAGTTGAAACAACATATCATCCTTCCGCAGGGCCACAACAACAACCCTAACCAATTACACATGGGAAACATCTCGCATCATATCCGTAGCACCATTTCCATTCCTCAAATTCCCGATTCATAGCAAGCGCTGCGCGACATATAAGATTGAGTAGGAAGAAACGTAGGAATAAGCCACAGAGGAATCAAACAGCACGATGAAGAATCAAGAAGGGAATTACTCCTAACAGCCCTGTAGCCTCTCGAAGATAAGTCCAGACGTCTCCGTACCGATCCGCAAGACTCTACTAGACTTGCTCATTACTCGGGAGACCTAAGGGAACCTAGTGCTCTAATACTATGTTGTCACGACTCAAAATCTGTTAAGGTCGTGATGGCGCCAGACACCATCGTCAGGCAAGCCAATTCCGGTTTTAACATTTTGAAAGCATTACCTTTAACTTATTACGTAATAACTAAACAAAAATCCGTTAAGTAAATACGACAATCTAATATTCCATTTTTATAAAATACATTCCATAACACATCCCCTAGAACCCGGTGTCACAAGTGCATGAGCAATTTCTAAGAATTTATACAATCATTATAAAGCTTGTCCGAGATACAAATTGGACAATGGAATTTAAAACAAAATGAATACAATACGAGGGAGACTCTGTCAGCTGCGGTTCACCTCCGGATAATACAGGTCGCCTAAGTCTCCAAACCAACCACATCGCTGTGAAAGTACCTGTGCAATAAAAATTCACAGCAAGTGTAGCATGAGTACGAAAATAACGTGTACTCAGTAAGTCGCCCGCCTAACCTCAGAGAGATAGTGACGAGAGATCGAATTAGACACTTGCTAGAGGTCAATTTAGTATATTCAAGTGAGACACTAAGCATGAATGTCATAGACAATTTATTAAGATCAGGAATAATTGATGTCAACCCTTCCACATTTAACACTTTAAGTCTTCGGAATTTTATTAACAAATAATCAAACATAAATGATTTAATCATTTAACAAATAATCAACGGGAAAGAACGACTCCTTCCAAAATTTTAATAACTTTAAATCTCTGTCATTTCAGTCGACAACTTAAGATTTTCAGGCCAGTAATCAGGTAAAATCACAGCAAGTACGTAGTAAATATCATGCGCAAGCAATGCCGAGGGTCGAACAATGCGGACCAACAATAATAAATTGTGCACTACCGAAGGGTCGAACGGCTCGAACCATAGATGCATCTATTTTTCCCGGCTCGCGAATCGATCGTGCGACGCGGTCAACATAAAAATAATAAGGCTAGCCTGCTCGCGAATCATACCTGCGACTCAGGTGCTCATATGTACACATGTTCACATAATAAATCCGCATTTTTATCAAAAAAGCAGTTACTAAGAAAAGTGGTAAAATTCTTCTTAAAGGAACACGAAAAATAGCATTTAAATCTTTGTTTTGAAACTCATTTTTCCAAGTTTAATAATATTATTCGATACTATAACCTTATTAGGTATACAATTATCCACGTAGGTGTATATACTGAAATTTGTATTTTCAACTATTTTCTTACTTACATATTAAATTAAAACTTAGAAATATAATTTAAGAGAAACAATTGAACACACTTTGATAGGAATATATATTTTAAAACTTAATATTAAATATGTCGAATTAAATAGGAATATTAGATTTCCTACAAAAGCTACATTGCAAAATTTATTATTCTCAAAAATATAATAGTAAATTAATTAATAAATTTAAATTAATTAATAAGTACTTTTGGGTTGTCACGACTCAAAATCCATAAAAGGTTGTGAAGACGCCGGACACCACTGTCAAGCAAGCCAACACTAAATAGTCAATTAAATTCTCCTTTTAGTATTTATGAGAATTAAATTTCTTCAAAGATTACTAGTAACAAATAAACTTTAAGGAATAATATTAACGTTTTCCAATTTAAATACTAGACATCCCATAATCATCCCATAACCCGGTGTCACAAGTGCATGAGCATTTATAAAATACTATGACTATCCGGAATATAAATTTGGACAGAAAGGAGGATACAAGTACTCTGAAGGAGACTCTGTTGGCTGCGGATCGTCTTATAAGATGCAGCTCACCTAAGTCCTCGTGTCAACCATGCAGTTGCGCCCCCAAGGCCACATGTACCTATACATCAAAGTGTACAACAAGTGTAGTGTGAGTACGAAAATAACGCGTACCCAGTAAGTATCCCGTCTAACCTCGAAGAAGTAGTGACAAGAGGCCGACTCCGACACTTACTAATGGTCCAACAATATGATAATATAAAATTCTAAATAAGCATGATTTATAGAGATAACAACAAAACTCATAACAAGAAAATAGCTGAACAATTCTTTCATTAATATTAAAGAACCACAAAACACTTCCTTCATTCAAAACAAATAATCTCTCCACGATGAATTTATACAAATTATAAAAAGTACTTCCAGTTATATTATAACACATAATTTTCAGCGAGGAGCTCTGCCCGATCCAACATAAATATAAATTGTGCACTGCCGATGGTCGAATGTCACGAACCATAGATGTATCTATTTCCCCACTTGCAAATCATACATGCGACGCGGTCCCCACTCACGAATCATACATGAGACGCTGTCAAATATAAATTTATGAAATTACCCCGCTCGCGAATCATACATGCGACGCGATAAAATATAAATTTAAGAAATTACCCCGCTCGCGAATCATATATGCGACGCGGTAAAATCTAAATTTAACATTTAAGTCATATCTCTTTCTTGATTATTTTTCAAAATAATGGAAATTCATCTTAAAACTTTTTGAATAAATTACCCCGCTCGCGAAACATACATTCGAAGCGGTTACCGATAGATTTCTTAAACTATTATAATATTCCTCAATTCTTTTTGAAATTACAAAGTTCAAATGGAACCCTTTTGAAATCTTAAATTCTTCAAATTTCAATTCTTTCAAGACAATTATTGCTCAACCAAAATCTTGCTTCCTCTCAAGGCAAACAATAAACGTAAATCGACAGTAATATCAACAAGGCATGAGGTAAACCTAGACTACCCGGACATAGGAATATCTAGTAGCTTCGTACGGACTCTCGTCACCTCGTGCGTACGTATTCCCCACAATTAGAAGCACATATAAGTTTATTTTACCCATGGGGTTAATTCCCTCTTACAAGGTTAGAAAAGAGACTTACCTCATTCTGAAGTTCCATAACCGGCTCCAACGTCGCTCTAACACCTCAACCCGATGCCCAACGCTCCACAACTAGCCAAATAACGCGCAAACCAATGAAAATATACTCTAATACTCATAATAATTCAAAATACAACAATTCCCAACTCCGCTCGGAAAGTTGATAAAATCACCCTCGGGCCCACATACCCGGATTCCGAATATTTTCAAAAATAAACCTTACCCATAACCCCATGAACTCAAATATATAATTTATTTCAAACTCCATGCCCAAATTCGTGGTCAAAATCTTAAATACCAAATTCTAGGTCTTCTACCAAAAACCCCACAATTTATACTAATTTTCATGTTCCAATCCATGTATAATTCATGTATTTAACTCACAAATGGGAAAACACCACTTACCAATAATTGCTTGATGAAAATCTCCCCTTGAAACTCTCCAAAATCGTCCAAGCCAAATGAAAAATGGGAGAAAACCCTTCTGCCCAGCGACATTTCCGCACCTGCGGAACAGTAACCGCACCTGCGACTTTACAGGTGCGAGGCTCCCTTCGCTTCTGCGGTCAACTCCTTCGCTTCTGCGCCTGCGCAGATGCGGCCAACACTCCACACCTACGGTCCTTCCCCTGACTGCCCAACCCCGCATCTACGACTCCCAGACCACTTTTGCGGCTCCGCACCTGCGGCCATAACCTCGCAGGTGCGGTTACACCAAATATCAGCTGCCTAAATTCTTCTTCAAATTCCAAATTCGATCCATTAGCCACCCGGAATACATCGGGGGCCCCTAGGACCCCGTCCAGTCACACCAAAAATTTCCAAAACATGACACGGGCCTGATCGAGGCCTCAAATCACATCAAAGAACGTCGAATTCACGAATACACCCCATTCCAAGCCTAATGTGTCACGACCCAAAATCCACTAAGTGTCGTGATGGCGCCGGACACCACTGTCAAGCAAGACACCACCAAATATCTAGTAAATTCTCGTTTTAATATTTTTGAAATCATTTATTTCATTACATTAAACAATAAATAATGAACTTCCTAGAAATTTGCTCATGCATTCATGACACCGAATAAATCAAATGTAATACAACTACTGTCCGGAATACAAATTGGACAGAAAGGAAATACAATACTCTGAAGGAGACTGTGCTGGATGCGGGTCGTCTCAAGAAATGCAACTCACCTTAGTCTCCGTATCAACCATGTAGCTGCGCCCAACGAGACCACTATACATACATGTGCCTGTGCAGCAAAACTGCACAGCAAGTGTAGTATGAGTCGAAGAAGTAGTTACGAGAGGTAGACTTCGACACTTACTAGTGGTCCAATAATAAAATATCAATAATGGAAAAAATTATGGATTTTATAAGGAAACTGTAAACTCAATAAACATGAAGCAGGTAAGCAATTCTTTAGTTAATAGAAATGTCCAAGTTCATATTTCATCATTTACAAATTTATCTCAGGACAGGGAAGGCAAATATCAACATTTATGAATCTTAAGGAAAGCAATACAAGTATGCGCAAATCATGCCGAGGTCGTATGTTCGGATCCAACATAATAATAAAATGTGCACTGCCAGAGGGTCGAATGACGCGAACCATAGATACATCTATTACCCCACTCATAAATCATACATGCGACATCGTCAATATAAATAAGGAAATTACCCCGCTCGCGAATCATACATGTGACACGTGTACACATAGGCACGCACATTTAAACAACCAAATCAAAAATTCTCTAAGGAGTAATTATTCAAGGATATGACAACTTATCTTTTAACAATCAAGAAAGTGATGTTTGGTCCTTTAGAAATTTATTTACCAAATTCGATATGATTTAAGCCCCTTTTAAGTTTATCAATAAAATTACAAGTACGGAAAGTAAATCATGCTTTTGGGTCCTAGAGTAGACTACCCGGACTTAAGCATAATAGTAGCTACGCACAGAATCTCGGCACCTCGTGCGTACATAGCCCCCACAAATAGTAGCACATAATTAATTACTTCACCTATGGGGACAATTCCCTCTTAAAAGATTAGAAAGGAGACTTACCTCGCTCCGAAGTTTCATAACCGGCTTCCAAGCCCTTCAATCAACCCAATTCAATGCTCAACACTCCCAACTAGTCAATAAATGAGAAAATCCATAAATACATGCTCTAATACTCACAACAATTAATTTAGATAAATTCCCAACTCCGCCCAAAAATTTGACAAAATCTCCCTTGGACCCACGTGCCCGGATTCCAAATTTTTTTAAAGATAATGATTACCCATAACTTTACGAACTCAAATATATATTTTGTTTCCAATTCCATGCCCAAATTCGAGGTCACCATCCAAAATACAAAATTCTAGGTCTTCTACCCAAAACCCCACAATATATAATCATGTGTTTAACTCAAAACTAGAATAAACCACTTACCTCATGCTTGGTCACGAAAATGGCACTCCCAAGTTGCTCTAAAGTCGGCTCCCATGGAGAAAATATGGTGAAAATGAGCCAAACCCTCGCTTTAAAAGAACACACTGCCTAACCCGATTTTTCACACATGCGGTCACTTGACCGCTTCTGTGGTTCCGCAGGTGCGGCCCTCACTACCGCTTCAACGGTCTCTCACCAGGCCCTCACTTCGCTTCTACGGCTCCACGCACGCAGGTGCAATCCTGCTTCTGCGGATCTCGACCACATCTGTGGTCCACGCCTCCTCATCAAAATTCCGCTTTTGCGAGTCCCTTACCGCTCCTACGGGCCCGCACCTACGACCCTCTTCACGCAGATGCAGTTACACCAGAAGCCCAGCTGCTTCAGCCTTTCCTCATATTCTATTTTTAATCCGCTAACCACCCGGAATCCATCCGAGGCCCTCGGGACCCCTTCCAATCGTACCAACATGTCCCAAAACACATTACGGACTCGCTCGAGGCTTCAAATCACATCAAACAACGCTACAATCACGAATCACACTCCAAGTCAAACTTTGATGAACTTTAGAACTTCAAACTTCTTCATTAGATGCCGAAACCTATCAAATCACGTTCGATTGACCTCAAAATTTGCACACAAGTCGTATCTGACACTACGAACCTACTCCAACTTCCGGAATCGGAATCCGACCCCGATATCAAAAAGTTCACTTCCGGTCAAACTTCTCAAGAATCTTCAAATTCTAACTTTAGCCCAATGACTCCAAAATGACCTACGGACCTCCGAATTTACTTCTGATCGCGCTCCCAATACTAGAATCACCATACAGAGATATTCCCAGACTCGAAATCCCAAACGAACATCGATAAAACTAAAATTCACTTCAACCCAAACTTATAAAATTCTTCCAAAGTCTCACTTCCACAATAGGCGCTGAAACGCTCCCGGGCCATCCAAAACCCGATTCGGACATATGCCCAAGTCCAAAATCATCATACGAATCTGTTGGAACTTTCAAATCTCGATTTTGAGGTCTTTTACCCAAATCCGATCTTAGTCACTTCTTTCAACTTAAAGCTTCGGAAATGAGAATTCTCTTTCCAAATAAACTCCGAACTCCCTAAACTTCAATTCCGACCATGCGTACAAGTCATAATACCTGAAGTGAAGCTGCCCATGGCCTCAAACTGCTGAATGACGCGCTAGAGCTCAAAACGACCGGTCGGGTCGTTACATTCTCTCCCACTTAAACATTCGTTCGTCCTCGAACGTCTTAATAAATGCGCTGGAGTTGTCCAAAATCACTGTTTAACACCTCGTGTACCTACCCGTGCTAGTACAACTCAGGTGAGCACCTTAGCTTGATCCAATCTTAAGATATCCTCTTTCATTTAGGCAAAAGCCTTAGAGCCCAGTTCAAATGTCCGAAATTCTCTGCCAAGCCTGTTTCCAACATACGAACACCGTATCGATCACCACACAATGTACCAGAACGTGACTGCATATATTTGTTGAACCCACACCTTGCGCCACTTCATTCAAAGGACCATACTAACATTCTTTGATCATAATAGCCGAAATTCCACGAATCTCATGCTTCGAATGCATCCCATGACCTATATACACCTTTCCCCAACTTTTGCATGATCGCCACGATGAAAGAGATGTGTAGAATTTCATAACCAACTGCTGAGTCAACAAATCACTGAGTCTACACTCCTGACAATAACCATCACCTCATTCTGAATCAAATAATGGCATTTGCTCTTTAATACACTTCATAGGATTTGATTGCACTGATCCCAGATCCAATAATCTCGTCTCACCCAATACGAGCTGCTCAGGCAATAAGCCACCCCAGACATGACCAACAGTCTCACATGATGCCATAATGTGCCAAAAAGCCACAAACTCGAATGTGATACATAAGGAAAATGAACTCTGGAAGGAACTACTCAACTCACGCAACTAATTAGACAACCGGAAAGGTACTATAAACCATCCTCAGAAAATAGGAAACAAAACACACAAAAATAAATGTGAGGCATTATACCCTACATCACACTGTTGCGGCGTGCAACCCGATCCAAACAACATACCCGTGGTGGCGTGCCATCCGATCCACACATAAAATTCACATATGGAGATACTTACCGAGCTAAATCGCTCATTACTACCAAATATCAAATATTGGTCACAAGCACGCTAAGTTCATAATACCATCTTAGGGAGACAGATAGAGCCATACGCTACAGAACTCAAGTACAACTGAGGTACGATATATGATCTGAATCTCAAGAGCCATCCCGCTCACATAACACCATCACTACACAGAACCTCAACACATAAAAAAATTATCAAGCCGTTTCACAACTTACACGGCACAATATAGTATTACCTGAAATAGCAGATGCCGAAATAACATCCAACGTTCTAATACTCCTCCACGAGGAGCACTATGCTGAAATGAACACATCCGTCATGACATAGGGCCTATATTCACATTTAAATCCATCCACAAACCTCAAGCCGATTCTGATCCCACCGAACTAGGCTAATAACCTTTCCTGGGTCCATAATAACCCTTTCTCCTGTAACACACAAGAATAACCATCATAACCGGAGCGAACTTCCACAGCCCACAACCAAACAAACTGAGCGCCCTCCAGGCATAAATTCTCGAATTAGCGCTATCACCACAATCTTCACACTTGGTTTAAATCTTCAATCAATCAGGTGACTACATGCCACACTTATACAATCTTCCCGTGGGATATGATCCCACAACCTTCCACACTTGGTAATAAGTCTGCACATCCATACCACTGACCGCACTAAAGCTGTAAAACAATTCAAGAATTCATACATCAGAACACAAGGCATCTTACACATGACATCGACCTTAGTTGACGCCTAACACAATTCCATCTTACTTTAAACATATAAATTCTTTTCCTACTCTTCTGAGCTCATGACATCCTTGTCAACACCGAACCGCAAATATTGAATCCTCAACTTTCAAATCCCATGCTACTTGATGCACTTAATCACGCCAATGTGCAAGAGTACAAGAATTTTGTCATAGCTCCTGAACCATTAATAGGGTAAACATTTCATCATATAGAAACTTTCTACTTAACTCTTTTCAAGAGAACCATAGCAACACACGAGTGAATTCTCATAACCGTAGAATATACAAATCCTCAAGTAGTGGTCTTAATCATCATAGCCCTTTCGGGATCGGCCTACACATATCAGGCCATAATACTTGATTACTCCCAAATAAAACCAATTACGGCGGCCATCCAACCTCGCACGTACCATCACAAATCACATGCATAACTTATTCACGCAAAACCCCACAATATATAATCATGTGTTTAACTCAAAACTAGAATAAACCACTTACCTCATGCTTGGTGACGAAAATGGCACTCCCAAGTTGCTCCAAAGTCGGCTCCCATAGAGAAAATATGGTGAAAATGAGCCAAACCCTCGCTTTAAAAGAACACACTGCCCAGCCCAATTTTTTGCACCTGCGGTCACTTGACCGCTTCTGCGGTTCCGCAGGTGCGGCCACCACTACCGCTTCTGCGGTCTCTCACCAGGCCCTCACTCCACTTCTGCGGCTCCACGCACGCATGTGCGGTCCCGCTTCTGCGGATCTCGACCGCATCTGCGTCCACGCCTCCCCAGCAAAATTCTACTTCTACGAGTCCCTTACCGCTTCTGCGCCCCCGGACCTGCGGCCCTCTTTACGCAGGTGCGGTTACACCAGAAGCCCAGCTGCTTCAGCCTTTCGTCAAATTCTATTTTCAATTCGCTAACCACCCAGAATCTACCCGAGGCCCTCGGGGCCCCGTCCAATCTTACCAACACGTCCCAAAACACATTACGGACTTGCTCGAGGCCTTAAATCACATCAAACAATGCTAAAAGCATGAATCACACTCCAATTCAAACTTTGATGAACTTTAGAACTTCAAACTTCTTCATTTGATGTCGAAACCTATCAAATCACGTCCGATTGATCTCAAAATTTGCACACAAGTCGTATCTGACATTAAAGACCTACTCCAACTTCCGAAATTGGAATCTGACCCGATATCAAAAAGTCCACTTCCGGTCAAACTTCTCAAAAACCTTCAAATTTCTAACTTTAGCCCAATGACTCCAAAATTACATATGGACCTCCGAATTTACTTCCGATCGTGCCCCCAATACCAAAATCACCATACAGAGCTATTCTCATACTTAGAATCCCAAACGAACATTGATAACACTGAAATTCACTGCAAACCCCTATTTATGAAATTCTTCCCAAAATGCTAACTTCCACAATAGGCGCCAAAATATTCTCGGGCCATCCAAAATCCAATCCGGACATATGCCCAAGTCCGAAATCATCATACGAACCTGTTGGAACCTCCAGATCTCGATTCCGAGGTCGTTTACTTCAAAATCACAACTTAACCAATTCTTCCAACTTAAAACTTCTGAAATGAGAATTCTCTTTTCAAATCGACTCTGAACTTTCCGAAATTTAATTTCGACCACGCGTGCAAGTCATAACACCTGAAGTGAATCTACTCATGGCCTCAAACCATTGAACGACACGCTAGAAATCAAAATGATCGGTTGGGTCGTTACATGAGTGGTAGCATAAACTCTCTTTAAGCTTTTAAGCAAAAGCTGAAAAAGTTTGTTTCTCTGAAAATAAGTACTTTTGATAGTTTTAGGATATAAATACCCATATCGAAAATTCATATTAAACAAACTAATTCATAGTAACTTTCTGGATTTTAGAATTATTTATTAAATTTTTATAAGGTTATTTATCTATATTATATAACAGTAAGCTAAAGAATAATTAAGCAAGACCAAAAGCAGTGTTTATAACGTGGATACAACAACAAGATAGCTGCTAACTGCTCTAAGACTGGAAACTGGGAGATTCAAGTCGAAAATAACTGTGTCATGTGTAAAGAGGTAGCTGAAACTCGATATCATTTGTTTGCGGAATGTGCAGTTAGAAGACAGGTTTGGAAGAAGCTAATGCAGTGGCTGCAAATCGCTTGGGTGAATATGAGCACATGGAATTAGATGAAACAATGGATTGAGCAGAACAAAAAAGAGAAAACTATGAAGGTAAAGTTAGTGAAGATGGTGTTTATAGAATATGTATATGCAGTTTGGATATAAAGGAACAACATACTGTTTTCCCATAAGGATAGTACATGTGAATCAATGGCTAGAGAGATTGCATATACTTGTCATGTTCGAGCCAATAGTACTACTAGGATACTACTTCAAAAATATATATTTCCTAGGTAGCAATAGTTATTAATAGCAAAGGCTCTTAGTGTTAAAGTGAATACTAATAGACGAGATGAGAGAAGCAGACGGAGTTATAAAGTCTGACTGATTTGTACATAATACTTTTGGTTATTAATGAAAAGCTTATAATTACAAAAAAAAAAAAAAGTGAGTACTTTAAAATATAAGATTATGTGTGTTGTTGGAAGTAAGGCTTGATTAAAAAAATAAAAAGGATATTTTCACATATTTAACATCAACGAGATTAAAAATAATATACTTTTGAAAATTTAAGCTTTTGTTTTGTTAATATTTGCTTGAATATTTATGAGGTCCAATATGATTAAGATGAAACTCATATTAGGTACTTGAGCAAACAAAATTCATTACTTTAAGGTCATTGAGAATGCTGAATTATTGCATGATATTTTAGTATATAATCAAGATATTATTATATTATGTCCGAGCTACTAAAATAATTGCACATCTCATATATTAAAGTTATGATAAAATATTAGAATACTTTTGTATGTATAATTTTTTTCTTTATTAAGTTGGCTAAGCAGGATCAATATCCATCATTTTCAAGAGCTTGTACTTTTTATAATTTTATTTATAATTCAATCACATAGTTTAATAGTAATTGTTATAACTCAGAAGTGACGAACCCAAACTACGGGCTGAGAGGTAGTGACGGACTAAACCTCAATAATTGTAATGAAAATAATACACATAATTTAGGCATGTTCACAGTTTTAACAGATAATGAAAACAGAATATGACTGATATGATAAGTAACCCAGGTATATCTCAGTATTCTACATGCCAATGTATCAACAGTGTGGAAATGCACCTAGTGCTCACAACTCTCAAATCGAAGTCCACTCAATACTGTACATTGCTCTCGGGCCCAGGGAAGATCCATCCCGGATAGTACACAAACACCGGTGATCGTGGTCACTCAGTACTGAGAAAAAAGGCCGATCCAACCCCACGGAGAAGATCCATCTACGGAACACAACACTCGGACAAGATCCATGTCCAGGGACGATCCATCCCTCACATATCATCAACTTCGGACAAGATCCATGCCCAGGAAAGATCCGTCCCTCAATATCAATGCGCTCACTGGGGGTGAAAAGACTCCGGAGGGGATCCTATTAGTCCAAGCGCTATATCAAGCCAACGAAGGCATGATCAGAGTTTCGTTGCGGTGTGCAGTCCAATCTCATAACTGTCTCAATAACAGGCTCTCGACCTCACTCAGTCATTACTCTCCAGTCTCGCTCACATGGGCTCACAGATGCATGAACTAGCCCGAAATAATGATAAATATATAAAATTAACAATTACCGAGACTGAGGCATGAAATGATATGCTATGACAGGACTGAGTATACAAAATCAAATAAGCACATAAGGAGACAGCAATATATGACCACTCGGGTCTCAGCATTTTCGGCGTGAAGCCCTAGCATTTGGATTAGTATGATTTCTAGCATGTTCACATTAACCACATCAATAAAAGTGTGGATATCAATCTGAAATAGCTACTAGACGGTGCCATGGGATGGGCCAGACCACAAATCACTCGGTGCACGTCCGCACGCCCGTCACTTGGCATGTGCGTCACCTTAATTATAGTCATATATCATATAGTTCAGGGTTTCGAACCCTCAGAACCAAGTTTGGAAGCGTTACTTACCTCAATCAAGCAAAAACTCTACTCCGCAATGCCCTTGCTGCTCGACTCGGCCACAAATCCCCCCGAATCTAATAAAAATCAGTATTATATCACAATTGTTAAATTGTTAAATTAACAATTGTTAAGGAACGAAGCCTACATCAAAATTGTTAAATTACATCACAAATCCTGAAATTGGCCAAACCCGACCCCCGGGCCCACGTCTCAAAATTCGATAAAAATCACAAAACTAGAATCTTTATTCACTCACGAGTCTACCCATATCAAATTCATCGAAATCCAACCTCAAATGCCCATTCAAATCCCCAAAAGAATTTCCCAAACTTTCTTACACTTTTCACCCAATTTCCCCCTCAAATCACAAATTAAATGATGAAATTAAAGGCATAATAATGGAATTAACCAAAACTAGGTAAGAATCACTTACCCCGAACACCCACACAAGAATCTCTCCAAAAATCGCCTTCTACCGAGCTCCCAATTAAATTTTGTGATATGACCTCAAAACCCTCATTTTTTAACTTTAAATTCTGCCCAGGTATTCCTTCTTCGCGTTCGTGGCCCACCCATCGCGTTCGCGATGAACAAAAACTCTCAAAAACCATTTCCAAACTCTTCTCAGATAGCCTGTAGTATAATGTCCATAACCTTTAGTAAAAAATTCAAAATGATAAATGCTTTAATGTTTTTGAAACTAGACACCAAGATCTACAACTTTTATGTTTTGGTAATTTTCCAATTCTTTACATATTTTGAGATATAAGCTGCCAAAGTCAGCTCTATGCAATACAAATTTCTTCTTCATCTTCCCGGACAGTCTATAGCGTACCAGCCATAACTCTTTTTACACAAATCGAAGTGCTAAATGTTTTGCTTTTCTAAAAACTATACACAAATAGATTATGAGATATGAGTCTCCAAAGTTAGACATGCGTAACAAAGATTTTTCTTCTTCGCGAACGCGAAGAAAAAAGTCCCTGAAGCTAAATCCTTCTTCGTGAACGCGAGAGGATCCTCGCGAACGCGAAGAACAACACCAGACACCAGCATCAGCTATTGCAAAACAACCCGAAATGATCCGAAACCACCCCGAAACACACTCGAGGCCTCCGAGGCCCCGTCCAATCACACAAACCAGTCCCATAACATAACACGAACCTGCTCGAAGCCTCAAATCACCTCAAACCACATCGAAATCATGAATCACACCCCAATTCAATCCTAATAAGCTTTAGAACTTCAAACTTCTACATTTGATGTCGAATCACGTCCGATTGACCTCAAATTTTGCACACAAGTCGCAATGACACTACGGACCTGCTCCAACTTTCGGAATTCCATTCCGACTCCGATAGCTAATTTTTCACTGCCGATCGGAAAGCGCCAAAAACTCAATTTCGCCAATTGAAGCCTAATTCTACTCCGGATCTTCGAAAAATATTCCGAACATACTCCTAAGTCCCAAATCACCTAATGAAGCTATCTGAGCCATAAAAATCACATTCCGAGGTCATTTACCTATAAGTCAACTTCCGGTTGACTTTTTCTAACTATAAAGCCATCTTAAAAGACTAAGTGTCTCATTTCTTTCTACAATCACTCTGAACCTGAGCCAACCGTCCCAACACAACATAAAAGAGCTGAACAACACATAATAAAGCAGAAATAGGGGAAACGAGGCTAAACTCTCGGAACGGCCGATCATGTCGTTACATATCTGGGATATTTGAATCAACTATAATTCTAATTGTTAAAATATTTCATATTTTAATTATGTAGAGAATCTTTATATTTAGGATTCTAAAAGCAATTAAAATATATTTTATATAGATTTCCTCATTTAAAGCCTATTAATATTAAAGTTGTAGTAAACTATAATATTTTCTTATCATTCAAAACTTAGAAATGAAGAACTCATATTTGTATTACCTTTTCCTTCAGAATAGCACTACTTAAAAGCTATTAAAAATAGGCACACATAAGCTATATATAACACAAAAGTAGAATACTCATTATATTTAGCAAATCTAAGAGGGACGTCGAATTATTATTAAAAATTAAAGAACAATAATTGTAATTTTCTTTTTTTCGTCAATTGAATTTTCTCTTGAAATTTTAAATAATATTAGCCAATTTATTTTTGGACAAGTTTGTCTAGGTATTTTTTTTACATGTTGTACGAAAAATTTATGACTCAATTTTAAAATTGAGTTTGAAATGTTTGCTCTAGTTTCTTACAACTTTTTTGGGCTATTTTCCTTGTCTTTTATAATATGACATATATCAGGTATTTAGATTTTTAATATATTAGCATAGTAAAATCAGGGGTTTAAATTTTTATCATACATTCACAATTTTATAATATTAATAAATAAATTATAAATAATAATCGAATAGAAAAAAAATTAATTTATCTCATTTCTAAAGATCAATAATCAGTTTAGGTTTATACAATATGAACCGTGGAATAGGTTAAAATTTGAGCGTGAGATGAGAGAGATGTAATCCTCGATCTATCATTTTGAAAGTGCAAATACTTTTATTTTGTAGTAATGTAAAAAAATTTGTATTACTAAATTTAGTTTTTAATATCTAATGCCACTGAAGGGAAATTTAGAATATTACGTACATGTTATTAGATTCTATCATGTAAAACTTATTTCCTTATAAGAAATAAAAATAAAAGAGGTGGGCATAATTCTCATATCGCAATAAAAGTTTGTGTTATAAAATGGCGCTCGGCATGTACAAGCAACCTAGTACTAGAGTATACACAGAGTTACCAAAATCCGGTAATCATAAGTCACAAGCTACAAAAGAAAACTAGTATCTCTATACACCGGAGTCTAAGAAAGTACGGAAAAGAGGGAATAGAAGGGGACTCCGAGGTCCGCGTACGCGGCAAATATACTTTGAAGTCTCCGAACAACAACAAGCACTCTCAGTTAATAGCAGTTGATAAGAAGTGCCTGGATCTGCACACAAAACATGTGCAGCAGAGTAGCATGAGTACACCACAATGGTACCCAGTAAGTGCGAAGCCTAATCTCGGTAGAGTAGTGACGAGATCAGGTCCGGGATCTACTGGGATATAATAATAAGATAGATGATATAATAAAATGAAGAAAGACGGAGAATTTAATGGAAAGAATTCACAGAGAAATAACAACACATCACAACGAGATAAACAACATGAGCGCTCTCGAGAGACCATCTCATAGTCCCAAAAGTAAATACTCAACAGGGGATCTCCCGAGATACTGTCTCATAGTCCCAAAAGTAAATATGCAAGGAGATCTTCCAAGGTACCGTCTCGTAGTCTCATAAGTAAATGTACAGGGGGATCTCCCAAGGTACCGCCTTGTAGTCCTAAAAGTAAACACATAGCTCAAATCAGTGGAAAAAGCAATTAACAACAAGAATTCTACAACTAAGGTTGATACAAATAATAGCTACCAGTCGAACATTCAGATGGCTACGAGGCATTATATGGTAGACGGTGTAGATCACCAGTTGGGTGGTTTGAGCCGGGAGAGGCTCGGTTATTAGGTACAGATTTAGTTCAAGAGGCCTTGGATAAGGTCAAGATTACACAGGATCGACTTCGTGCAGCTCAGTCTAGGCAAAAGAGTTACGCCGATCGTAAGGTTCGGGATGTGGCATTCATGATTGGAGAGAGAATATTACTTTGGGTATCGCCCATGAAGGGTGTCATGAGATTTGGGAAGAAGGGCAAGTTGAGCCCTAGGTATATAAGACCATTTGAGCTTCTTGATAGAGTGGGGGAGGTAGCTTATAGACTTGCGTTACCTCCAGGGTTATCCTCCGTTCATCCGGTATTTCATGTATCTATGCTCCAGAAATATCATGGTGACTGTCCCACGTGTTAGATTTCAGCTCTATCCAATTGGATAAATATTTGACTTATGAGGAGGAGCCGGTAGGCATTCTAGACCGGCATGTTCGTCAGTTAAGATCAAAGAGTACCCTTCAATTCGAGTGCAGTGGAGAGGTCAGCCTGTTGAGGCAGCTACTTAGGAGTCCAAGTCGGACATGCAGAGTAGATATTCCCACTTGTTTGCCAGTTCAGGTAATTTTCTATGTCCTTCGAGGACGAACGTTTGTTTTAGAGGTGGAGATTGAGATGACCCAAAGGGTCATCTTATAAATTAAGACTCCATTCCAGACTCATTAGCCTTAAAAAGACTAATTTTATTTACCTCGATTTGCGTGTGCAGTCCGGGCGTGAAACCAGAAAGCTTCTATGTGAAAATATAAAAAATAATAACTTTTGGAATTTAAAATTTGGTTTTAGTTGACTTGGTTCAATATTTTTAGTGAAAGGACCCGGATCCGTGTTCCGACGATCCCGAGGTCCGCAGTAAAATACGGGATTGGGCGTATGCACAGAATTAGATTCCGAGGTTCCTGCCTTAGAAATCAATTTTTGAAAGAAATTATTTTGCTGGATTATTAATAAAATAAAGTAATGAATTAATGTTTGAAGTCGTTGGTATCGGGCCCATATTTCGGTTCCAGAGCCCGGTACATGTTTGTATGATATTTAAGTCCTATCTGTGAAATTTAGTGAGAATCGGAGTTGATTTGACATGATTCGGATGTCCGGTTGAGAAATAGTGAAATTGAAGTGTTTTTGAGAAAAATCATGAGTTTTGAGGTTAAATTCGTAGTTTAGACGTTATTGTCGTGATTTGATCGCACGAGCGAGTCCGTATGATATTTTTAGACATGCGTGCAAGTTTGGTTTAGAGCCTCGAGGGCTCGGGTGAGTTTCGGGATGTTTTGAACTTGTAAAATCTGGTGTCATAGCTGTGTTGGTGTGCCCGCACCTGCCAGGTGCGAGCGGAAGCCCGCAGGTGCAACCAAGCCTGGGCTCCCCTACGTCCGCAGGTGCGGACCCTTCTGCGCAAGTGCGCGAGCGCAGAAGCGGTAATGCAGTCGCAGGTGCGGCCCAAGCTGCCAGCCTCTTTTCCGCAGAAGCGGAAGCTCTCCCGCACGTGCGCAAGCGTAGGTGTGACCCAACCACTGCAGGTGCGAGGGTCGGGCAGTGAGTTCATATTAATTAGAACTCCACCCTTTTTCTTCTTATTTTTCACAAGGGTAGAAGACCTAGGGAGATTTTCTTAAGACTTTTTCTTCCAAAATCATAGGTAAGTGTTTCATTAACTATTTTCTTTCAATTACCCATCGTTTTTCATCACTTTTCAAGCAAAAATCAAGGGTTTTCATGGTGAAAATTGGGGGTTTGGGTAGAATTAGAGAATTTTGTAAAAATCAAATTTTTACCTCGAATTGGGGTCATATTTTGAAACTAATTACATACTCGGGCTCAGGGGTGAACGGGTAAATAGATTTTGGTCTGAACCCCGAGTTTGGACCGAGCGGGCCCGTAGTCGGGTTTTAATTTTTTTTGTTGAGAAAACTTAGGAAAACAATAATTTTTCAGTAAAGTTAATTCCTTTAGCATAAATTAATGATATTAAACTAATTATGATTAGATTCGAGCAGGTTAGAGGTAAATTCGAAAGGAAAAGCGATAATTGAGCAGTGAGTGGCCTGCGAATTTGAGGTAAGTGCTTGGTTTAACCTTGACTTGAGCGATTAGGAATCTCCAACTTAAATGCTATGTGAATTTGCATGTGTGTGGTGTATAGGTGAGGTGGTAAGTATCTATGCACCATCAAATTGTATGTTAAACATGATCCTTTCCCTGTTTCTAATTGTTTGCTTCCGGGCTTAATTGTTTCATGATCATTGATGTTTATATGTCGATTTGGATTCGTTAACTTATTGTTAAGTATTGTTTCAAGTATTTTGGGAAGTCTTGGTTATTCTCTTGGTTTTTTACGTTACATAAGGATTGATCTAGATGTGATTGTTACGATATGTATATAATTTCCGGTTGGTTTCGTTGTGAAATGATAATTGATGAAGTTTATGAGTTTTACAGCTTCTGTTTACAATTGTTGATACAAAAATGTTGTGAAAGGCTTGGCTTGAATTGTGACAGTTTTCGTCAATAAACTGATATGATATGTCTGGCGGGAGCGAGTTGCACACCGCAACAACAAGTGATAAGGGTAGACAGGTGGGATCGGGTTTCACGCCGCAATAGGAGAAATAAGGGTGATATATATATAGGGAGGAGCAATAAGGGTGGACATGTGGAAGCAGGTTGCGCGCCGCAACAATGAGCGATAAGGGAGAATAATTATGTTTTACTGCTTTTTCAAAAATAAGGATTTGGAAAACTTCAGTTTTATTAAAAAGGTTTCCATACTCTGATTTTACTGTGGTTTAAATTGAAACTTGGAAAATTTGAGGAGTTGATCATAACTGATATCTGAAAAGAATTATCCGAGTTATTTTTTTATTTACTGTTGCAAGTTACTGGTTATTTAGTTTATTATTATTATTATTATTTCTTCTTGCTTTATTATATATTGTTCACGGGTTATATCGTTAATGCCCCGCCGTAGCCTCGTCACTACTTCGTCGAGGTTAGGCTCGGCACTTACTCATTACTGTTTAACCAAAGAAC